>CALYDF020000453.1:0-65041 GCA_944474145.2 Dicrocoelium dendriticum | reverse complement strand
GTTGGTGCGCTCCATCTCATTGTTCCGTTGTCGATATTCCGCATAGCAGATGAAGTCGAAACAGTTAAGTGCATGATCACTGCTACCCGAAAGGCATTCTAAAGTCAATACAGCAATCAGTTGTTTTTCGTTGGTGAACACGAAATCCAGTTAAGAAGATCAGTTACCCGTGCCTTGAATGCCTTTCCAACTCACGTTATTCTTGTCCCCACATTATGATTAAACTTTCCGTCAATTGGGATAACACTGGAGGTGTGTGATTGGACGTAGTTCGGTGGCTCCGCACGATTGCTACTCTAGTGAATAGGAGTGGCTATTACATTTAACCACATTGGGGATATCCGCATTTACTCTAGACACGGCTGATGGAACCAAACTAGTGGTTCGGCAAGGTTCATGGCCGCTGCTTTTAATGTCTTCGGTTTCATGTCGCTCACTTCAGGTGAATTACGCACGCGCAATGACATTAGCCTTTTCATCAAATGGGCCGCAGTGAGCGTCATGTGGTTCAACCCTGGTGGCGATGCGAACTGTGTCAAAAGCGGGTGAAATGATTATTCACTGGAAAGTAGAATTAAGTGTTGGCGGAGTACGTTGGTCGCATTTGTGTAATATGCGCCAGACCATCTAACGCACTAAGAACTGGGATCCCCAGAGGCACCCCCAGAAGTTTATCAGCTTGTCTATGCAGCAACTTGTGTTTGTGGGTACCATTGCTCTGTGGTACTGGCGTTTGGCCTCTTGGATAAACTTGTCGCAGTGTTTCCGTTGATTTGTGTATGCACACCAGGTCCGGTTACTTGAACAGGCGTTGTAAGCCCGCCAGCTTCAGTCCCATAACGATACGCGGCTTTTAGTACAACTACTCAGGAACGAGTTCACGTACTTCGGGCGAAGACCCTACATTTTCACTAACTTTGTGAATTAGATGATAAACACATTTCAAGAGACATCGATCGTTAGATCCGTCAGTAAGGACCAGTCGGTTTAGCGAACAAAGTCGGGCAAGATAGCCTAATGTGCAACTATAGGGGCTTCGCCCTTTTTCTCACTGGTATACTCAGCGTGGTAGATGTAATGAAAGAGGGACATCGTATAATACCCACGACCAAATGCTGTATGTATGGTCACGATGCCAACCATTTGTCCCTCATTGTTGAGCACAAAGTCCAAAACAGACGTTGTGTCACCCGTTCGGAATCACGTAGAAAAGCTATCGTGGTTGCACAATGGTACATCGGCAATCACCCCTCACAAGTCAGTCTTGCATTGTTCGTTATGCCAAGCTGGGACCGCCTTTGCTTGCAGGTGGAAGTCTCCCTCCAGAAGGACGTCACTGTCTGGTCGCGACAGGAGTCGCTTCACCACAAAAGCTAGGCATAATCTATTTTCATGCTGTACATTAAACGGCACTAAGCTATTGCTATTAAACACATATCACCGAGTCTTAGCGTTAAATGACTCCAATGAAAATCGACAACGTGCGTTTCTGGGTCGTAAAGGCTATCAATCTACAAGTCGGATAAATACTACAGGAGTACTTCGTCTCCTATGCTAGGTCGATCGTTTCATTGGGATTCATACCGAATAAAATCAACTCAGCATCGGTAATCCCCGTGTTTAGCCAACTCTGGGTGGCCATAATTAGATCCAAGTCGTGGGGACCTGAGGAATACGAAGTTTGGTTAGTTTACTGCGAAAACTATGTACATTTGCATCCAAGCAGGTGAGGGCATCCGTGGTTAGAAGCGTGTTTATGTATGCTGATTTTCGTTAAGGGTCTATGAAGACCATTTTGCTTTCGGATGCCGCTGGTTATTTGGTAGAAACGATAAAGCAAATCATAGGGCCGGTTTAAGTTGTTCTGTAGGTTTTACTGCCAGCAAGCGGGCGACCATCCTGTAATCATTCCGCTGCCGGTGTGTTTTGCTATCGTCACCTTTCTGAGCTTCACGGTGACGGAATATAATTAGTAAATTGCCCGCTCATTGTTACCTTGTTTATCGGTGGCCAGGTGTCTATCGCGTTTATAATTATTTCCGTTAGCAGCATGTTGCCCTTTTTGTGCCCAATTTGGATCACATGTTCTACCATCCGTTCTGATTACAACATTATTTTCATCATTCGTGGACCACACCCTCCGTAGTTAGGTAACATCGGGAACATGGATGTCGAATTATCAATAATGTTCTCAAGTGAGGGTACTACAGGAATAAAGCGCCTTTCCTCCCAATCACCCGCTTTATCTTCTTGCTTCCGTAATGTCTGTAGCTTGGAGACACCGTGAACAAGGATCTATTGTACATCTGGTTTGGTACGGAATAGATCCGGATTTTGTTTTTGTTTCTGGCATTTGCTCCAAGGAATATCTTTAAAAATTCGAACAGGTCGGACAGTACGAAGACGAGTGGTTGACAATTGAACTGCCTCTGTATCATCATCTGACTGAAGTGTTACCTGAAGAAACCGTGGTTTATACTAATGTACGCAGTTTGGGTAACGCACGAATCGCATCGGAATGAATGTCTTAGCTAGAAATTCTATTAGTTGATAGAGTTAGTCACACTTTTGCTTGTCATCTAGTAGCTTATATTTTATAGATTTCACCTCGGAATCCATCAAATTAGGGCATACAGCCATAAGAAAATTATGGAATTGTTTAAAATGCTTCCTTTTTGAAGGACCATTATCTGTTTCTTCTGTTAGACAACCGATGGAGTCTGGAGTCCAGTGGTGGTAAAAATATTAACTACTTTAGTACCAGAAGCAGTTTAGATACTAGATGCCTGTGCCATGTAAGTAGCAGAAACGGGCGCATATGTTGCCAGACCTTTGACATTGTGCGATGTGGTGCGTGGTTCTGATGAAACAAATGTAACGAACGCATTATTATGAGCAGCCACTGGTATCAAGGTGGCTAAGTTTGGATCGTTAAGCTTATTTTGCCCGAGCCTCATGGTTCTGACTTTGAGCTGGATGTTGGGCATGGAATTCGAAACAGTTATATTTCCGGTTCCTATAGGACAGCTTTAGCCGCTGCTACCTACCCGGACAGCTTTGTCAGCCTATCGTACTTCGGTGCCAACACAGTTATACACCTGTCTCTTGGAATGGACATATATTCAGTGCAGAACCAGAGAAACCAATCGTATCATTAGGATTTTTCATCTGGTTGAAAATAAGTAGAGCACATCGAGGATGAAAGCTATGCTCAACGATCCAGAAAAAACACACGTATAACATAGAAATCTGTGCCACAACTAAACTTCATGTCGAAAGCTTTAGGCCTAGTTTCCATGGGCAAGCAGTACGTAACATTGTGATTTTCAGTTCCGCAGATGTCTTCCGTTGCAAAGTCTACAATAGTAGGCTAAACCCAACCGCTGTCGTCCAAGTTAGTAATCCGGCTGAAACAAATTAGATTACTGTACTAGCAGGTTAGGTTACTGCAGAAGTAATACAAAATGGCGGACAAAGTTGACAGTTGCGCCAATCATTGAGATCGACGGAATTAGCCAGAAAATATCCAACAAATATACACATAAGATAAATGTACCAAAATAAATATATTGGTGCATAATTCACATAGCAAATATAGGTATAACACAGTAATCCAAAAGTAAACTTAGTATACAGAAAAGTAATTCAAACATATGTGGCTTTCGTGGGTAAAGTTGATAGAGGCAAATCCATACAAGTGAAAATGCACAATTCATGGTAAGGAATGACAGTACGAATATCAGCGGCGGTATCAGCGGAGGTATTTTTAAACTTTGGCATCATTGGTGAGGGAACAAACGTTTTCCTTATATGCATCAGGAGCATGGCTTTCAGATCTAGCATCCTTGTCGATGGTTGGATGGCGTGCGACCGACATCGAGCTTAGTCCCAATTTTGCAACAGTCCTTGCACTTAAGAGTGTGTGCTGGACAAGAAGCAAAGTTAGCTCTGTGATAAATTCTTCCACAACGGAAAAAAGGCTTGTCCAACGGTAATTGTCAGAATGTTTGCACCTTTGCCAACAGCTGAGTTCGTCGGACAGAACTGTATGGATTGCGGTGGAGTTACACTTTCTTTTACGTCGAACTCATAAGCATAATCCTACCCGTTACTGCAACAGCATGTTGTGTAAGAACTTGTTAACGATTCCAACAATTGCGTGCTGAGTCAATCTACAGAATGTAAAATTCTTCCAGGGACTAGAGGAATAATTACGCAATATCACTGCGTGTCACATCCGGGTAATGGAATCCTTCAACTGTTCACATTTTTGCTGATGCATGCGGGAGAAAACACAATTTGCGGTATATACGTTCATTTGGTAAGTCCATGTACGATTGAGATAATGGGAAATTACTTTAAGGGTTTCACATCCTTGATGGCCAAGTTATGAAGCTGTCGCTACTCCACATCTGGGAGTAAATATCGAAGCATAAGTATTCTGAGTTTCACACTGAGAACATGGAGGTAGCCGATTATGTCCCAGTAGTGTTAGAAGGTTGTTTTCCTACGGAGCCAGAGATTCGTTGTCCGGATGCTACCACAGTCATTCCAAACTTGAGGTAGGAGCGGAATGGAAAGCTTACTCATTGGACTCGCAACACGAAATGCTATACCCGAAGAACACGGATGTACAAGAAGTTTATTATAGGATGCAGGTGAAACTTAAATCCTATGACGACGAAACGGGGCACAACTTAAAAGTTACTTAATCTATCAATCCGCATTGTGCAAATTCCACCCAACAAGGGTAAATCTGGGGTACAGAAACATAAGAAAATTGTTTCGCAATTGAGAATCAAAGAGTGCGCTGAGCTCCTGAGGCGCGAAAGTGTCTAGCATTAGATAAGAGTGCCGTGAGATCCTGCTGCTAATGGTTTAGTTGCAAGTCTCAACCGTGCTTTCACTGTATAATTTAATTTTGTCTACTTTCTGGCGCATCTCGCTGGAGAGCCCGAATTCGGCCGCTCTCAAATAGACAGCCGCAGTCACTCAATCCAACTAATTCTCACTACATGCAAACAATGCGCAGTCCTTGGCGAAGTGCAAAATCCAATGGTTGTATCACGCAGGAGGATTATGTAACAGAAACGACGGAAATTCAGCAACCCACCATTAATACGGTGCTAAACACCTGCAAAATATATAAAAAATCAAAAGCTCGAGGTATCATTGTATGTAAGCCAATCTCAAATAGGGCAGTGCCTTGCTTCAAACCAGAGATAACAACAAAATAGGTAGAGTCGGACATATCTGTATCCAATGCCACATTCGTCTCTGACATCAACGCGCCAACGGTGGCAACTTTTTCATCAAACCAATTAGGCAGCTTACAGTTTGTGCACCCGATACTTTCATCGGCAGCAGCATTTACCATTATATATGAACTTCATGTTGCAGTTACTCGACGCTCAGACGGCTACACAATCGGCTCATGCAGTAGTGTGAGACTATTAAATTTGACGAATGCTGAAGTACACTACACTCTGGAATCCACTGCACCCGAATTATATTATTTCAACCCACGCTATGCTTGTGTCGAAGCAGAGCAAGAATCGAGTGTTGATGGTAAGCTTATTTCATAAAACAACCGATTGCAGTGTATTTGTTGCCCTTCGACTTTTACCATCCACCAAACCACAAAAATGAGATAATCGTTCGAAGCATGATAGCGGAGAGCGCGGAACAAGAGGATTTACGTCAAGTGGTAGGTAGTCGGGCTGCAATTTCATCATTTCCACCAATTTGTGTTCCTAGTGGGAACATGCGAATGAGGCCAATATTATAAAGCACAAAATAAAGTGCATCCCCTGGGTGCATGGGGAACTGGCTGTAGACCCTAGCCACGATCTCTTGTTTGAAGGTACTCACTCATCCTGAGCGATTTTATATTTGAGGTCCATTCGATCTTCCTTTTTCCTCCAAAATTTGCCTAGCTAACCTTTCAGAATATAGGGTACACTTCGATGCACGATCCTCATCAACTTGTTTGTCCGTCTTTCCATGCGATGGCACAATAAATCCATGCGAAACGAAGGATTTGATTGGTAATTATATTCTGTAATCCGGCATTATAAACCTTTCCCAAAGTCATTCGAAAGCCATTTAAGTCAACCGATACGGCTAAGAACACTGACACAATCATAATACGGGAAGCCATGTGTCCTGACGGGTACAAGGTATGCGTGGTTTGAACTTCCTTTCGCCAAACGTCACTGATATACTTTCTACAGGTGCTGCATTTCCAGAAAACGACTACGATCAAATGTGTTTACAACACTTTATATACAACGTCGTTCGTAAGTGCTTTTAATGCATCACCATTTGTTTTCGAGCATCAATTATCCTCGAAAGTCGCAGATCTGAGATATTTGGTTCCGATAAATTCAATTACATTGCAACGATCTGCCAAACATTATGATTTCACGCACATAATTAGGTATATTATACGACCGACAGGGTTCAACAAGCTCGAGGTGATTAGCATGTGCATTCACAGCCACAGGTCAGTGAGTCTAACGGCTTTGTTGATTATGGTCAAACTGATGAATTCCTGCTTTCAAACTGGAAGTAACTCATTGCTAACATATGATACAGTAGGACATCTCAAATTTCAGTTCTAACGTGTATACCCTTTTTGTTCTAAGCCCCGCCAAATCGCTTGCTTTCGAAATTATAGGCTACTGGTTCCCAACCACCAAGAAACAACTTGTAGTATGTCATTCGCATCAAAAATGTTTGAAGCACCGCCTACAACCTTGGAATGAATGCATTTAAAAGTCGACCAACGTTTAGTTGAACGGTAGCTCTCAACTGCTCCTTTCGATTTATGCTTACAATTATCCTCTATCTAGATGTTCCTATAAAATACAGGTTTTTAACTTTATTAACTCGACTTGCCACAACGTTTTTGACTGCAAGGAATAATGTGCTCATTCGCATTGAGCTTCATCAGGTTTTCATGCTGGCGGACCTTCGCATAATTGTATCCTTCTGATTGCTTCACGCCTCATTTTAATCGTGCCAGCACCTCTTCCTCTGCAAGCGGAGGCATTTACTTTGAAATCGAACGTGAGCAAATAAGATTGCGGCTAATTTAGACAGCAAACGTTAAATCAGAGAAAAACGCTTTAACGAAAATTCGGCCAAAAGCCTGATTTGATTATATGATGTGCCAAACTCGGTAGATATTTTCTATAAGATAGGGAAGTTTACGACATGTGAAACGAGGGTAGTTGTCATACGTTAAGCCCGAATAACGTGTCATAACTTGTGTGCTTGCATTATCAGACCAGAGTGAGCAGGTGAACAAACCGAACGAGCCAGACAGTCAGTGGGTGGCGGACATAACGGATTCGATTACCAGACTCGGATTGGCAGATATGCGTGTGAGCGATTCACCGTTTGTTTAACTGAACCAAATGAGGAACCTCATCGAATCAGAATGGTCGTTAGTCATGGACATGAACCTACAATCTTTATTGAGGAATTTGGCTTGCTAAACATGCTGTAATTTGCGCTGTACTGTCTTTGACAAATAAATGTTTGTCTCTGAAGGACTGGGTTCTGCAGCATGGTGTCAGAGAAGACAAAGACGAGCCCCACACCGCCGACGCACAGTGCTGTTTGTATCATCAGCTGCTAGTTATACGCCTGACCCACTTAAGATGTCTGAACTTAAATTGGCGAGTAATTGGAGTCTATGGATGAACAAGTGGGTGTATTCTTGCACTATAGTAGATTTGGACGAACAAGCGATGGCGCATCGCTTTACAATGTTTTGGCACGCAGCCAGGATTGATACGCGCCGTGTGTTAGTGACGTTGCATTACGGCAAAGACGAAGAGCCCAATAATTTGGAGACGGTGAAGAAAAGTTCAGTGAATGTTGTGAAGGTCAAACCAGAGAGAAGTATCAACACTATATTTTCTTTTCGGTCAGCAAAGGCCAAAATGTAGCAGTCAACGCATACATCACTGAAATGAAGATTTTGATCCGATCCTGTAATTACTCTAAAGTTTGGGCGACAGTCGCATACGCGGTCGTATCGTTCTAGGAATCAATGATAAAAGTACGACAAAGCTGCTTTTGCCATAACGTAACTTATCGAATGAGCCGTGTATCAATTTCTGCAACATTGAGTCCTCGACCACCTACCAGTACCAGCAAATGAAGCTCACAACAGCTTCAGCATCGGGGGCCAATTTCGGAGAAGACTACTACCGTGAGAGAGGAGACCTACACATTTTGATCCGCGCGAAATCCGAGCAGCAGCTAACAGTGTCCATCGTGGGTTTGGAATTACGACGTGTGTGGAAAAAGGAACCACTTCGCTCTTTGCTGCCATTCAACAAATGTGAGCGCGGTCTTTCGTGACAAGTCCCCCGCAGATGTAGAACATTCAATTGGAAACATGTCTAGGAGGGCGCCGCAAAATGTATCTACGCATGTCTGTGGATCGTAGGCAAAGCTGAACGATTCTAGTTAGGCACAGTTGCTACTATCAATATTTTACAAAGAAAGCAATGTCCCGGAGTTTGCATTCGAACCGATCAGGATTATCTGCGTATATACAGTGATTCCAAAATTTATCCAAATGGCTCAGCTACAATCGAATTAGTTAACCCAAGAAATGGAGCAAAGCATTGGCTGGAGTTTATGTTCATAGAGAAGGAGCTCACTCCGATTCTGGGCATTGATTCCATCCAGTCTCCCGATTTGGTTGCTCTTAACCATGGTCGTTTTGTGCATGTTTGCCAAGCAGAAACCGACGTTAGTTTACCAGTATCCGTCAGTGTTTAGCCCAGGTTTGGGAAAGTTTGAGGGAACCGCAGAACTGTCTTTAGATCTTTTGATACAACCGACAGCGCCACCAGCTAAGAGAGTTCCATTTGCCCTGCAAGACAGGTTGTTTACTGAATTGACCAAATTAGTGAGTGAGGGTGTGATTACCAAAGCCGACCAGCAAAATGACTGCGTTAGTCATTGGAACCATTACAATGAAGGCGGGCGAAATGCGCGTGTATAGTGACCCAAAACCTATAAACGGGACTTTGCATAGACAGCCTTATGCGCTAACTTCCTTAGAAGACATTTTACAGCGTTTGGACAAAGCTGTGTTTCATGAAGGTAGACCATGCTTCGGCATACCGGGAAGTATTTTTAGATGATGAATCCAGTTGTCTGACTACTTTTGCGATATCGTTCAGGCGTTATCGTTGGCTGCGTTTACCGTTTGGCGTTAAATTTTCAGTGAAATTTTGCATAGGCGATTGGTGCAAGTAGTAGACGATTTAGATGGTGGAACATATTTTTATCTATGGCTCGACAGGAGAAGAGCATCACGCTAATCTCCGCAGTTTCTTACAGCGTAGTGTACAAAAGAATGTCAAGCATAAAAGTGAAAAAATTGAACTTTGGAAAGACTAGGTAATTTCCCATGGGTATTTAGTAACAAAACAAGGGGTCAGAATCAATTCAGGAAAACTTAAGTAAATTCGAGAGATGCGGCCCTCTAATGACCTGAAGGGAATACATCGCCTAAACGTTCTGGTGAATTAGTTGAGCCGTTTTATGCCAAGACTCGCTGATATCATTTTGCTGATCGGGAACTTAACTCATAAAGCAGTAAAGTGGCCTTCAGTTACAGAACAGGAGACTGAATTGGAAACTATTTAGCACCTCATCGGCAACGCGCCTGTACTCGGGCATTACGATCCAGCGCAGCATTTGAGGTACAGTGTGACAGTAGTTAAGGCAGAATAGGTGATTTTCTCTTACAGAATGGAAAACCTTTGTAGCTAGACAGTCGAACACTCACCATGATCGAGCAGTGCTTTGCGCAGATAGTGAAGCAGTTGATTGCGGTGGTCTATGGCATAGATCATTTTGACGATAAAACTTTAGGAAGTGAGACAGTGTTGTATACCGACCACAAACCGCTTGTGTCAATAGCCAAGAAACCGCTGCAGGTCGTTTCCCGTCGCCTTCAAAGTATGCCTATCCGGCTCAAAAAGTACGACGTTGATGTTATTCATACGTATGGTGCACAGATGTTAATCGCGAATACGCTGTCAAGTATGTGTCTGCTGGTGCCCGAGCATATTCCGGAAGAGGTCGAAGCAGTAAAATTAGTACAGCAATTAGCAGTGCCGAAGATTACCTAAAGGAAATAAGGTGCTCAACAGAGGAGGATGCAAAGCTTTCAACTTTACTTGACTTTATTCTCAGTGGCTTGCCAGAGACAAAAAGCAACCACCGATGAAACTAACACATTACTTCAATTTTCTGGATGAACTTTGTGTCTATGCTGGTTTGCTGTTATAGGGAAGTCATATTCTGATTCCGTCATCGCTCAAAGGTGAAATGCTAATAAACCTTCACCGCGCTCACCTTGGTGTCAACTATACCACTAACCGAGCTATAGAACAGATCTTTTGGCCAGAAATGACGGGTCAAATAAAAGATCTTTTCTCGGATTGTGAGGCGAAATCCGGCAAATGAGGGAACCAATGATGCTGCATGATTTCCCTGACCGACCGTGGCAAATGTTGCGGTGGATTTCTTCAGTGATAACGAGAAAGATTACCCGCTCACGGTGGATTATGGTAGTGATTATTTTGAAATCAATTTACTCACCACTACCTTCACAGAGGCGGTAATCAACAAGCTCAGATGTCATTCCGCGTTCACGGTATATCGGAGGAGCTGTTCTCTGACAATGGGCCCCAGTTTACTAACGGCCTTTCCCAGGCTTTTGCAACCAAGTGGGAATGCGTGCACTAGCAAACCATCCTATATCACATTCCATCGAATGGAAAGGCGGGGTCGCCAGTGAAGTCGGCTAAGCGACTGTTATCAAAGGCTAGAGCAACTGGCGAGGACCCGTAACTCATGCTTCTTCAGCATTGCAAAACACTTTCAACAAATTTTGGTTTGAGACAGTTACAGGGCCCAAAAAGCAGAAGCACTAGATCCCTGATATCAGCAACTGCCACACTTTTTCTCCCATTTCGCTACAGCCTGGAAGAATACAGAAACATCTGAGTCGACGAATGGATACTCAGAAACGGTACTACGACCGCGGTGCATGGGTACTTTCTGAGGTAACAGGGGAAGAGAAAGTGTGGGTTCAACGAGTACCCGATATTTAAGAGCGGTGGAAGGAATTTGTGGTGACTGCGTGGGTCGGTACCATTTTATACGAAATAAACGTTGGATGGAAACGGTTCAGAAGAAATCGGATGCATCTAAGACGATACTGGAGACAATCAGATAGATGAGAGTGGACTGTTAGATGGTGTGGAGCAAGGATACCACAGCCGCAGATACAACAAAGACGACGCGGAGTTGCAAGTTTTACGGGATGGATGACACTATGGAGGCGCAAGAACATGAACGAAAGGAGAATGTGATGGTAATTTCAGGTCAAACTGAGCCGATGGACCAACTGACTGAGCCAGACGGTCAATGGGAGACAGACGTGACGGATTCGATTACCAGACTCGGATTGGCCGATATTCGTGTGAGTGATTCACCGTTTGTTTAACTGAAACAAATGTGGAACCTCATCTAAACAGAAGGGTCGTTAGTTATGGACTTGAACCTACAATTTTTATTGAGGAATTTGGCTTGCTAAACATGCTGTAATTTGCGCTGTACTGTCTTTGCCGAATAAACTCCTGTCTCTGAACGATTGGTTTCTGTAACAACTTGGGGGCAATATTATCACTTTTCAGCAACGACACTCGTAGAACCACTGCATATGTGAGTGGTCGACCATCGTTTGATGTTCTAGATTTCTTCCATTTCTTCCAACATACTTTGTTTGAATACATTAATCTTGTAATTCGTGACGGAATAATCTTAGAATATGTTAGTTTTTTACACTCCAATTAAGGACACACTTACCGCTCATTACGAAACTTACTACATGCACATCGTAACCAATCGCTTTCCCTTCAGGCCGGTGGAGGATGTCGGTTTTGCCGACTCCCATTAATGCACTCCACGACCTGCGGTTGCACACTTATTAAGCCACATGCGGTAGATATAGCCTGAAGTGGGCGGGGAAGTCTGCACATAGTGTCTAGCGGCTACCACCACGATTAGTAGGCCATTGAGGTGCGCGAGTAGAGTTTGACACCGCTCAAATCCCGTTGTCAAACCCCGTTATTTGGGTGCAATTGCATTAGAACCACACCATGATTTTCCGTAAGTACACTGATGCTTCCATATTTGACCATGTATGATTTATTTGATAATGGGCACTGGAAATTAAAGCTACTATGAGTTCACCCCGACCGCCAAATGAAGGCAGGTGATGAAGGTAAGCGATGGCTAGGTGTCACCGTTTGCTTACTCTGATGATCTATATGTAATGCCATGCGGATGGGAGTATCACGCTTTAGTTGCACTTTTCGCAACATTTACATGAATGCCGGTTTCAACCATTCCAATAGACGCAACCAAATGAGTGTATGTGAATTATTCAGCTCCTGCATCCCGAGCGTTCGATTTATCATTTATGTGTAGTTACATCCTCGATAATCTGTATCTGCGCTGTCGTGTAACGGTTTGGTTTCAATGACCAATCGTGCTTTTATTAACATGTGCTATGCTTACAGTACTAATAACCTTAATAATAACAGCAATAGCTACAATAGTACTAAGTAGATTTTCATCAAGTGAGAAATTGCAGTCATATCCGAGAGAGAGCTTATATATACAGGAATTGTCTTACTCTTGCATGAGCAGTGTGCATTTGTACGTTTATCCTTGTCTGTGTTCTTGTCAATGGATGTTTCACATAATTGTGTTTTACCGTAAAATGGATGATTAAATACACTCACTACTCAAAGCTGTTTACACTGCGTGAATATTTCTGATTCCCTCCGTTAAAAGTAATATGGTCCCTCATTAAGTAGGTAGTCAGTTTATCTTACGTGCAAAAAGTTACCTAGCAAAGAAAGAATTAGGGAATAGTTCGTGTCCTTCTTCTTGGTTCTGCTTCACCTGCTCGTTCCCGGTATCGCTTTAGCTGCACCCGGTTCTTTCGCATTACCTTCTCTCCGGTATGGACTTCATAAGATCTCGCTCCAACTTTTGCGGTCACCACACCTTTCTTCCATCGTTCACTTATATGTGGTACTGGTTGAATCTTCACTATATCGTATACTGATAGCTCCCGAAACACACGGGTACCAGGGTGATAATAATGCTTCTGATCGACCAGCCGATTTTGCAACTGCCCTTGCGGTTGCTCACGCAACGACAATGCCGGGTGTAAAAATGCACCGGAAGCATACAATGGGGCTTTTGTGCTTCAGATGCACAAACGTTAAATTGGACTAAAACCGACGTTCGGTGATGGCATGTTGCAAAACCCTCCAGCATGAGATATGTATACCCATAGGTGGTTCTAGTCCTATACAACAGCTTTTTGGCCTGTCTGAGCGCTGCTTCCGTTTTTCGTTAGACTAACTATGATTCGGGCTGTTTTGTCGATGTGTTAATTCCCTTTATTGCGAAGACCAGATAAATAGCATTAGTAAATCGCGCACCATTTCCATAGGTCAATTCCTCCGGTATTTTCATCTGGAGTTCCGATATTTAAGCTTATTTTTGACAGATTCACTGGTGGTAGTGGTGAGTGGAGCGACCTCAAATTAATCAATATAGTATTTCTCTGTTTGTAAGTAGTATTTATTGTTGTCACCGATTAAGTCACCTGTCACTTTCTGCCATGGTCGTTCTAAAATCTCACGCTGAAGCATCGGATTTCTGGCTTGAATGGTCTTGTGAGACCGGCAGACTGAATCGCTTGCTACTTGATCTCGGATATGACTTTTCCTATCCATCACAGAACATCACTGCGACAGCTTTGCTCTTGCTGTATTTCACACCCAAATAATTCCGAGAAGCATATTTCAGCATCTCTTTGCGACTCGACAGTAGGAGAAAAATGCGATTTCATTTGTATAACAAACCGGCATTCACCACGAGTTCAACACGAAAACTGAAAACGGCGTTTATTCCTTCTGAGGTTTGTTCTTTGCTGCTGGCCATTAACTCGAAATCAGGTCCCGCAATGTCTTGCTATTCGCTTCCGCCTCAGTATAATGCCTTAATTCTTTCAGGTGTTCTGCCCTTACCTCTAGAAGTTTTGGCAGGTTTACTGTATCGAGTCCTTCTTGCTGGTGTTCAAATATAAGAACAGGAGACCTCGACAGAGCGCACGCTATGAACATTTGCATTCCCGGGGATTTCACAAGATCAATGTTGTATTTTTGGATCCGCATAAGCATTCTTTGAAGAGGTCAAGGAACACTGTGAAACGGTGTACTGGTTTTTGATACGCACGGTGTATGCTCGGTTTACACGCTAGCCTTCCTCCCAAAGCTTTAATCATTGAATCTCTCCATGGCGTAGGCAACAGCGAGCATTTTGTCGATTTGCGCATAATACTGCTCGGTCACTGTAAGCGCCCGGCTGCGGAAACCTAAGGGCTTGCCATCCTGCAATAAAATAGCCTCTATTCCGCTCTGACTACTGTCACATTGCACCTTCAAAGGTAGAGATGAATCGTAGTACCGAATACTGGCGCTTAAGGTTCTGAGCTTAAAGTTCTATTGAACTTAACGCAGTACAAATTAGTACAGCCCTACGTCATGCTCCTGGGCAGACGAGATATAAATTAGCATCAACCTCCGCACATGTTGCACCGTCTAGATTAGCAACACCTTAAAATAACCGCTGCAGAAACCTTTCGTTTAGGACCTTCAAGTCAAACGGTACAATTAGACACCGAAAACGCCAAAGATGTGGCAAAGGTTTTCAGAAAACTGGATTTCTCATCTAGAAGCACTTGCTAGAACGCAAAAGATAGCTCAACATTGGTAAGCACTTTGCCTTATCCAAACGCAGCACATCATCTAACCTTGGCAAAGCCTAGTGTTCTTTAGGTAAAGCCGGATTCAGAGTCTTAAGCTTTATGCACACATGCAACTAACCACTCCTTTTCGTAACAACGGCGAATTGGATAACCCAGTCTGTCGGCTCGTCGACTTTAAGGATTACTCATAACTGCGTCAACTTACTTAACTCTATTACGAATTTGTCACACAACGCTAACAGAAATCATATAGCCAGCAACGCATTCAGTCATATTGGCTGAATTGTTTCCTAATGAACGGAAACTTCGAACCTCCCCAAACCTGGGCTACTTGCGGGCGGATACTGTGTACGTACATCTCTCCACTTCACAAGCATGCGTAAAATGTCCTTGGTTAAAATGAATAATCCAAAACACTGGATGTAATTAATGCAAGTATTACGCTTACCAGCTTCCTGCAAGGCCACTTAATCCAGCTGAGGTGAGATTCCGTGTTTGGGATTGCTCACTTTGTAGCCAAGTCTTTTGGTTGGTGCTTGGAACCGTTCAACATGCGCAGGGTTCCCTAATCAGCTCGCACGCGAATTCCTGGGCACCGTTTTGCAGGTGCATTGTTTATAATATCTCCGGTGTCTAACTTGATGCGTACTAACTTTTCGAAAAGAAATAAACTCTCACGGACGCAAGATTTGGGCCATCCGCAACATGTGGTTGGTTGAATGTTCGGAGTCCGAGGGCGTTGGGTAACGCGCTTGAGTGCATTTAGTTTAGATGACTGTTATTATGGAGCGAACTGATTTCGTCTGACACGTTTGACTCATATTCGTCTCCACGGATGCAGCGGGTGCAGCGCCGCGTAGAAGTTGCAAGTTAGTTGTGTCTTGATAACAGTCTCCAAAGTTTTGTCAAACAGGCTGGATACGACACATAGCTGTGCATCAGACAGCAACCACATTTGCTGAATGTGGTGTGTAGTTGCAGATTCACTGAGCCGTATGTCAAGGGACTGCCTGATTCGTTGTCGCAAAAGCCGCTAGGTGATAATTCCAACATTGTTCGTCACCACGATTCTCTCTCGGATGATTGTCAGCCATGTTATTGCAAAAATTACAGGAATGAGCCTCGCTGTTCTGCTTCATTACATTTCCCGATAGTTTTATTTGGTCGGCTCCTTGGAGTTAGGAGGAGATACGACAAGTACGTCTAGTTAGTCTGGTACGCAGAAAGCTCCGAATTTTCCGATGACTGTTTTCGCTGCTGTTCATCCATTTTGTTACTGCATCGTTTCCAGCAAACGAAATGACTCGTATCCGGTGGTAGGTAGAAACATCGCCAGGAGATAGGCCATGGGTTGTTCATTCAGATGCACCAATACACAGCAATCCATCCACTTGGTTTTCCAGGTTCTCCCGTTAGACTGTGCAACGTCAAATTTATAGCAGAAATGGTATGATATGTTTTTGTAGTAATTGGTAAGCTGATTACAAATACGTAAACAAAATGATTCAGTCACTTCTGGTTTTGTTTTAATTCAATTTTTACTTTCATCGAAGAAGTGTGTTTCATGCAACGAATAATCACCTGTGATTGGTCTATTGGCTCCCTTTAATCTTTGGATAGAATTCCTCTTGCTCATGGTATCTCCTTGATCCTGTAAGTCGATTGAAAGCTGTTTTTCCTTAAATAATAACTTGATCATAAATGGAGGACGCTGCTTTTCAATAAGCGAAATCATATTTGTTACGTTTGCGGACAGTTTACTCCAAATTCTCATTGTAAACCCATTTCTTCCCTACTGAGTTCTGCTTACCACGTCCAATGTTATATGAAACTGGGAGATCAGGATAAGAATTAGGCGCCGCATATTATTTGTGTGTCGTGTAATCTTCATCAGACACAGTGGCTCAAGTGCAAAGGCGAGATGCCATTTATAATCCCCACGGTGTGGAGTGTGTCAACGAATCCCACGACAGACGGCTGCTTCTGCCCAACTAGTGTCATTGGAATCACTAGCCGAAACAAAGACAAAAATCCATTACCCCTTTCTTCCATCAGCCTTTCGACCTGTTTCTCATGTGTACACTTGAACATGGCATTGGTTCCAGTGAAGAGGTCACTGATGATGAGCATTGATTCCGCTTCGCCCACTTCTCCTGATTCTGACATTTGTGAAAACATTGCAACTGAAGTTATCAACCCAGATTTTATTGAACTTTCAGAGCCAAATAGCTTGGTACGTGATCTGGGCTTGCCTAAAGTCAAGATGGCCTTGTTAGCAACCTGGATGCAGCAGGGGCAGTTAGTTGTTGCAAACACTAAGGTTACTGTATACAGAAAGCGGTGTTAAATTGTTCGGTTTCCAAGACAAGAGAGAAATAGTTGTTACTGTTCAGACATAGAAGGACTGGTGAAGGTGCCCTGAGTGAGGTGATGCATGGGGTTTGTTCATTGGCCCATCCAAGTGTAGTCATATGGCCCTAATGCTACACAATGGAAATGTGTACCAAACTCTGCCTGTTCCATGCCACTTAAATGAAGTAAACTCAGGAAAGTATGCAGCTGATGTTTGCCGCACAGAACTACCATAATTCCTGTTAGGTCGTTTGTGATGACTTCAAAATAATTGGACTTTTAATGATTATGTAAGGAGGCCTCACAAAATATCGCTTTTCCTTGTGCTTATGGAAGAGTTGAGCAACTAAACAACACTACATAACGGGAAAGTGGCCAGAGAGGACGAAGTGTGCCTCAGAGAAAATGAGTGCGAAGCATACACATCTTTTGCAACCAGAACATAGATATCACCCTTTAATATCTAGCTTGTTTTGATGAAATATTCATCAACGCCTTAGAGCCAGATGTTCTTACTTCTCAATACCTGAAACAAATGTTTCTGAAGAGCTTTGGTGCCAAGCTCTAAGAAAGCTTATTTACTGGGTCTGATATTGCCGAATAATGACAAACAATGCTTACGAATGCCAGTTGGCTTAATTTGTTAGAAGCGTGGAGATCATTCAAGACAGTGTGGACTGGATTATTGAGTGGAACAAAGGCAGAGAAATACAAAAATATTTTAAAACTTATTGCAGACTGTTGGTGTTCGAATGCCAGGCAAGAAGCCATTTTTTCATAATCACTTTACTTGTTCCCATCGGAATTGGAACCAAGTAGTGATGAAAATGGTGAGCAATTTAACCAAGACATTTTATTCATGGAGCAGCGCAACGGTGGCAATTACACGCCTTCCAAGATGGTTGACTTTTGCTGGCTTAGGCAGCTTAAAAGCACTGTACCTCTGCGAAGTTATCATTGCCTAGTGTCAAGCGGCGGTCAGTAGTTATGGGCGAACGTAGCAGTGAGAATTTAAACCTATTTGTCCCAGAGATGCATTTTGTATGCGTTGTGATTCAGTATCTCTATACATAATTCGTACGATGTGTCCTTGCGTTTACTGGAAATAACTATTTGCTTACGACAATGTAAACTGACGTGCTAGGTAACATCGATCCATGAAATATATTCTAAAAGGTAAGGACATTTGCATTCCGTTAAAGCAAACAAATCATTATTGTTGCACAGTGTCATTCACTAATGTGTGTTCTACCCTGTTCAACGGAACTGGCGTTTATACAGCTGGATGCGCTCCAATCAGCAACTGAATAATTTTTGGCTATCCTTCCTTGGTCTTCTCTGACACCATGTCGCCGAATTCGGTCATTTAGAGACAAACGGTCTATTCGACGAAGAAGGCTCAGCAAAAATGACAGCACGTTTAGGTACTAAATGTCTCGATGTAAATAACTAAGTCAGTTCCATAACTAACGACGTTGTTGCCTTCACCAGCTTCTTCCTTGGCATCAGTCTAACAAACTTACTCAAGCGCTGACAAGTACAAACCATTCCCCTATTGGCGAAGGTGCGTAGGCGTCCGAAAATTTGCTTCATTCGCTTGTGAAAGCTAGCCACTTGCTTGGTAATATTAATAATCACCGTTCTGCTTGCATACTTCAAAATCAACTGGTTGGCTGCTTCCGTGTCCAGAATTGCCTGTCACCTTGGCATCCCTAGAACGCATGTGGCTTGCCTACCTCTCTACCCACACCATGTGTGTGCTTCAAATTTTAGATTACATTTCGCTGCCAGATCGTTGGTGTTTTATGTATTGTGTATTGTCCGTTCACAACTAAACGATAGAACAACTCAGTAGTCGCAATTTGGTATTTAGTTGTGTCTGATATGGTCAAACCGGTAGAAAACAGAGGAATGATCTAACTCAGGGGCCCCAAACTACGGGCCGTGGGCCGGATCCGGCTCGCGAAGTCATATCATCCAGCCAACCTACCTAACAGCAGCTTGCTTGATGAGCCATATGGAACACGAGAAGTTGTGATACAATGTTCAGTGGGCATTAATTAGCAGATACTCAGTGACCTTACAGTGTAAGTATTATGGTGCGCGCCAGCTCATAGATGTTACATTTGAATGCTTACTGCCATGCCACAAATGATCTCACATTTTGGGAGCTTTTACGTAAGCGATCATACATACAACTTTCAAGTCCGTGTAACCTACTGGTTCTTTTACCTCAAGATATCGTTCCGCAGGTTTCGGTTGGTCAGCCTGCTTGATGCACCTCCATGTAAAATGCTGCATATTAAGACGCTGTTATTTTGTAGGGTCAATTTAAAACATTATTCGCGCTCTATTTGGAGCGAATTGAAAGTTGTTGGTACAAAGTTGTGCTGAAATTGCAAGCTGATAAGTCCCATACATATACGTACGCCTAGCCGCATATATATAGTACAGTAGCGTATCGCAAAACTGTTTTTCAGGGACAAATGTTTATTCAGCGAAACGAGCTAAGCAAAATTGCCAGTCTGACAACCATGTAGGAACCTCGATATAATTAACTGTCATTTCCACTAACCATCGACGATGCTGTACGCATGCGTTTCTTTCCATTGAAACAGTTAAACTAACCCGCTCCAGCGAGCAAGTCAGCAATTAGGCGGAATATATGAAGCCGTCCAATCTAGTGCTCTGTTTTCATGCGGCATGTTTGCCACTTGATTACACAATTCTATTACATCGTTCCCTTTTTCGAGTTGTGCTGCTTCGGTATCGTTGAAGACTCTGTATGGTCTTCCGCTCCGCGTGGTCTTTGCTGCATCTCTAGTTGCGACCTCTCCATAAAGCTTCAGGTGTTTTGCTGCAGGTCCAACGTTTCTTTCCCGGTGTCGGCTCAGCTGCACTCGCTTACTCCTGATTGCCTTCCCTGTGGAACTGACTTCATACGATCTTTCTCCAAATTTAGCGGCTACCCCAACTTTCTTCCATCGTTCGTGGACACCCACTATTGGTTAAATCTACACTTCATCATTTACTGATAGCTCCGGTAGCGCTCGGGTTGCGCCATCATAATACCGTTTCTGATCTGCTTTCTGTTTTCATAAGACCCTTTTCAGTTGCGCATGCAATGACGAGGCAGAGTGTAAGATTTTAGCAGACGCAAGCATTAGGGTTCTTGTCTTCAGCTGTACAAATGTTGAACTGAACTGAGACCAAGGTTTGGCAATGGAGAATTTCGAATCTCTGACAACATTAGATACGGGTCCTCATGAGTGGATCTGGATTTCGACAACAGCCTCTTTGCTTGTTTGACGGCTGCGTCTGCTTTTTCCTTTGACTGTGATATGGGCTGATAAGTCGATGCGAATATTTCCAATTGTTCGTGAAGGTCTGGACCGCAGAGCTTGTATCTTGTGTGCCAACGCCGGAGATCAGTTCCTCCGGTATTCCGTGTCTAGCAAACGGAGACCTAAGCTTGTTGCTAACTGCTTCTTTCGTGGTACCAGTGAGTGGGTCAATCTCAATATAGTCACTGTAATAATCCACAGTGACTAAATAGTCCTTCCCGTTGTCACGGAAAAGTCCACCGCTACTTCCTGCAATGGTTGATCTGCAATATCATGCAACATCATTGGCTCCCGACTTAGCGGGTGTCGGGGGACCAGCAAGCTGAACAGCTTCACATATGGTGGCGGATTTGACTTCTCATCCAGGGCCAGAACATCAACTCGCGTACTCTATAATACTGCAATTGACACCCAGATGTGCTAAATGAGCGTGGTAGGATCAAAAGGCAAACCGTCATATACCGTTAGTTCATCACGAAAGTTGAAGAGCGGCGTTACTTTCTTCTGAATATTATCCTTTGTTTCTGCCCATCCACTCAATATCACGACGCCCAAGGCTACGAACATCGCGTCTGCCTCTGGAGCACGCTTTATTTTTTCAGGCGATCTGTCATTACCAGCAGA
This sequence comes from Dicrocoelium dendriticum, assembly GCA_944474145.2. Classification (NCBI taxonomy): domain Eukaryota; kingdom Metazoa; phylum Platyhelminthes; class Trematoda; order Plagiorchiida; family Dicrocoeliidae; genus Dicrocoelium; species Dicrocoelium dendriticum. The sequence goes on along the minus strand of CALYDF020000453.1, from coordinate 43,828 downwards.
TGTCGTTTGAGCTTGACTGCCTCGAATTCTTCCTGTTGGTGTTCGACTATCGGAAGATGAGCTCTCGACAGAGTGTCTACAACAAACAATTACGTCCCCGAAGTCGGGTTCCTGAGAGCTGGTCAGCAGATAATGCACCTTAAGCCTGTAACTCTAGAAGTATCTATGGCGGACGTGAATAAAGCGGCACTGCAACACATTAAATGGCAGTGCCCTCCTCACTGACTAATTGCATGCCTTATGGAGACGTCGATGTTGGATATCATCTTCGTCCGATTTCTTGGTCATGTACCAAATCCTAACGCCATCCACGAACACCGAAATTTGCTGAGTTAAGATTATCGCCAACTCGAAAATAAAGCGTTATAAATAAATAAAGAAAATAAATTTGTATATTTACAGACAGACGGTACATGGCCCCATAAGTGGGAGCGATCATTTGTATAGTGAATACGTTTCATAACATTAAAGAAAAGTCTATTAATGGCATTTTGGATAATGATTATTTTTCCTTGCGTCATAGAACCGTGCAACTCATATTTAAAATTTATGGATGTTTGTATCGTCAGGAGTAGATAATAAAGGGAGGGACTACTAGGCTGCAAAGACACAGGATTTGGTGTGGTATGTAATGACGTGTAGTGGGTAAGCTAGCTGTAAGCGAATATCTTCTCATATGTTATTTATACCAAATTCTGTCAATGTTTCTAGTGTTTGCTGTGAGTCAAATAACTTGAAAGCATTTGGTATAGTGAGGAAGGTCTGAAGGAGATTTCGAAACGTGACATGGCTTGTACATCTGCGTATCTGTAAGGGTAGTTTGTTCCACAGATAAGTATATCTCATTAAGAAGAAATTCGATGGAATTTTATGACTTGAAAGCTTTGTACGTATCAAGTAGCCGCCGTTACGTGTGGGGCAGGCTGCAGTCTTCCGTCGTTCAAGTGCGATGCTGTCTGCGTAAATTCGTTTGTTTATAATATTGTAGAAGAGAACAAGGTTGTTCTTTAAGCGTCTCAGCCAAAGTGGATCCATTTTGAGTTTTCGACAGCGATTATAATAAGTCAGGTTTGGGCAGCCTCCCATGACCAGCTTGGTAAATGATCGTTGGACATTTTATAGCGCCGTTCTGTCTGTATTTCTCAATTGGCTGTGGACGATAGTACAATATTCCAGAGTCGGTCGTACTATTGTCTTGAATGACTCAAGTCGTGCTTCTGGTAGGGAGAAAGTTCTGGTGATATATCCGCATAACTGCCTTGCTTTCGCAACCTGATAAAGAACATGTTCATAGAAATTGAAAGATTTGGAGTACATAATTCCTAAGTCTCGAACTGAATTAGATGTTGGGATCCCATTTCCGGCAAGTATAATGGAGCCTTCTGGGATGCGGCATCTGAACCCAAGTACTTGGGATTTCACTGCGGAGAACTTCATTGATAAACGCTCACTAGCTATATTTAGTGCGGATAGGTCTTCACAGATGTTCCCTAAACACATATGTAGTTGGTCTGGATGAAATGAGTAAACCAGTTTAACATCATCTGCAAACAGAAATGGGTGTCCATGTTTGATCGGGTCATATATACATTTTTTTACGTAGATTAAGAAAACTAGCGGTCGGAGCACACTTTCCTGGAAGACACCGCTGGTTATTGGCTTCGGTGTAGAATGTTGCTGGCCGATTTTAACGACCTGAGTGCGACCGTTTAGGTATGAGTCGAACCAGTTGAGCAGCGGATTTCCAATTCCATATAACTCTAGCGCAGACAGCAATGGCTGGTGTGGCACGCGGTCGAATACCTTTTGCATGTCCAACAAAATTATAATAATTGCCATTCCTCTGTTAATCATAGTCTTGATGTGATCGAGAAATGGTAGCTGGCATGTAACGCAGGAGCGTTTTGAAAGAAAGCTGTGCTGTGAGGGGTTGATCAGATCCAGTCTCGAAAGATATTGGACAACGTTCTTCTTGACTACTCGCTCTAGGGCTTTGGAAGCAGCGGAGGTGTATTGAGCGGTAGCTTGACACTTAATTTCTCGGTCCGCCCTTGTGCATAGGTATTATAACGACTGCTTCCATTGAGCTGGAAAGCAGCCGGTAGTGAATGAGAGTGTGAAAATGTTTAATAACAATAGAGCGAGGTTTTTTCCTACCAGTTTTATAACAGTTAGGGAGATGCCATCTGGACCTGGATGAGTTGATGGTTTTATGGCTGCGATGGCACTTTGCACCTCTCTTAACGTCACAGGGATATTGCAGTATAGTTCGGCCGTTCTTTTTGGAAGTGGAGGATGAAGTGGCTGGATGTTGGGGACAAAACGAGGCAAAACTAGAGTTCATGGCCTCGCATATACAGGAGATGTCGCGCGTTATTGAACCGTCGTCTAGAGCCAAAGTTTCAATTTCTGAAGTGGTTTAGGGTTGCTTCTTTTGAGTAGTTGCACCAATGTACTTACTTTCTCAGGATTTCTGAGTACCCGGCTATCTTCTTTGATTTTGACCGTTAGGGTTAGACGTTGTAAATGTAGTAAATTCTCGTATATTTGTAGCAAAGTTGCGAAGCTGTTGTTCCTGCGATATAGCGATTTGAGTTTCTTTAGTTTGATTTTGGCTTTGGACAGACGCTTGAGTTCACCCCTATGCTAATGGGTATTTCTCCATACAGTAGGTGCCAGCAGATCAACAACAAGAGCAATATTGTTTATAAACTCATTTGTAGCCACAGTAGGGTTGTGATTTAGGAATGATGTATTCCAATTAATGGTACTGATAATGTGTTCCAGTCCACACAATGTAGGTTTCAATTAAGTTTTAGTATTTTACTTGGTCGTTTAGATAAATCGATAGTCATATCACAGAGCACCGTGTTGTGATCACAGCCAGGTAGTGGAGTATCAATGGATATATAAGCGTAAGAGATTCCCATCGTGAATACAATGCCTTAGGTAGTAGCACTTCTGCTTTGTTCTCTAACTTGCTGAGTCCAGCCACTGAGGTGAATACATGAGAGGATTTCCTCAGTCTCCGCAGTGTTTCTGAGTCTAGGCAGCATCCAGTTAACATGTGGTAGGTTGAAATCTCCACACATAATTTTGGAGTTGTATGTGGTTCTGGAAGCAACACTGATCATATCGATTAGCTTTTGGTTTGCACATTGAGTAGTTCGGGGCGGCCGATAGATACAACCCACTAAAAGATCAATATATGGAATCACTAGCCATAGTGTATCTTCTAAGTCAATGAACACTGGTTAGTCTGCGGGAATGGCAGTCAGTTTATTTCAAAGATATATGGCACAGCCACCACCACGTTTGTGCGAGCGATCCTTGGGGAAAAGCTTATAGCCTAGGATGTTAAGCTGAGAATCACTAACTTCCGACGTGCACTAAATTTCAGTGATAAAAGCAATATCGGGGAATCTTATAAACATAAGTGTTGAAAGTATATCTAATTTAGGTAAAAGGGAACGAATATTAATGACGACAGCTTTGAGTGACATTGTAAACATGGAATGAAAGTGGTAGGTAATGTTTGTTTCATGGTCATTGTATCTGGGAATAGTATGTTGTGATGTAGCTGAGGCACCCTGAGCTATAGATCGTACTGGATTGAATGAAGTACATACTCCAGTAGTTTGATTATTCTCTGATTCGTAATAGCACGTGATAGGGGCAGGATTGGTGGGGGAGGAAGTGGTGGTGTGCGATAGGCTAAAAAAGGACTTACATCCGTAGTATACACGGGTAGGGGGATGCTGAAGTCTACAAACTCATTTTGCTTCGTTTTGTATTGTTGCCAATTGAGTAGTACAGCGGGTGGTGGTGGGTGAATTTTGACTTGAGGTACATAGGGTTTGCACCCTCTTACCTGTAAGTCTTTGTGGCCTACCAACTTTTGTTTGCTAATTGGGTGTCGCACACATAAGGACTTTGCCAGCTTGAGGTCGAGGGATTTGGAATAAAGCAGATCCAAATACCGTACCCCGCGATACACCGCATTCCAGTCGAACCAGCTTGGACACTGATATCGGAATCTAAACTCCAGTGGTAGTCCAAACATGGAGTCACCAACCAATTCTAATAGTGAATCTTCATTGTTATATTTCTGAAGCTTGTGAAGCATATACGAGGATCCAACAGATAGAACGCTTTTGAAAATTTCAAGTGCATGACATCGGTTACTGCCCCATCGTCAACTGCTTACGTCCAATTATCACGCACTAACAGCGGATTTACAGGGCATGATACATGCTGGCGAAACCCGTGATGGTGCGGCTCGATGAGACCGCAGCTCTCCAGGCAGCCTACAAGTGCGTCTATAGTGATCGATTCTACGACATTAAAGAGCGCAGAAAAAGCGCTGCAGTCGATGATTAGTATGTTAAGTTGAATTCTTGCCTTGCGGATACATGCATGGCAACTGATTTCCATATTAAAACAGGACATTCTCGTGTAGACAGCGTTGGATGAATTTGGCTAGTGACTGGTAAAGTGTACGGATGCTACCTGCAGTACTTCCTAGAAAAGATTTTGCGCTCCAGGAAAGTAGTATGTGTACAAAATATCTCAGCTTCTTCAACAACCCCACACTAAAGAATGTGACACCGATTAAGCCTGAGTTTGAAGTAATAGTAGCAGGGATAGCCTTTCAAGCTTCTATGTCTTTAAACTATGTAACGATTTGTTCCGTAAGGCGTAGGTCGCCTCCGTCGCTGTATATTTATCAAAAAAACCATGGTGTGTGTTGGCAATCCACACTGCATCTTACAAAGACTATTGATGTGCCGGTACAGATAAATGTGATTCGAACAAACTATGTTGCCAGCTGCTGCTGGTATGTCTGGTTGACTTATTAAATCAACTACGTACAGTTGTTGCCGTGTACAACGTACTCTGTCCCATTCCTTGCACTGTAAGTGTTTTATAATCACGCCAAATCCAGTACTTATGTGCCACGTAATTTCCGGTTGTGCTTCTTAATGAGAAATGCAGTTTTTGGGGCCGATTGGAAGCTTTCGGTAATGTGGATTCGCATCTATTAAATTGAGTATCTTAAAAACGCTTCACAGGTTATCTTTGGGGTGCATTCAGTCACAAATCTTCAACAAGCGTCTTTATTTAATGCGGACAGCTTCATAGTGCTTAATAGGAGTTTTTTTCACCATCTGCGTCGGAATGATGTGCATTGGAAATGCAATCGAAAAGAAGGGTCGCTTGGTTCCTTAGATCTAATGGACGGCTCACCAAGCTCCTTAACCTTCAGCTCCTCGCTGGTGAACAATATGTCTAACAACAGTGCCTTATTTTCTGTTATAAACCTAGTGAGATAGATGATGTGGTAGTGTAAGTGTATGCCCGATATTAGCTTTGTGTCTATGCTTTGAATTGTTCACAATCGGTTAAGGGATTTCCAGGTCATGGATAATGAAAGGTCCTGTAATGAGGATTTATCTGTAATCCGTTATGGGAAGTGGTACAGAAAGAGCCTGTATTTCCTGCGATGAATGCTGTTGCCTAATTGTTTGAGCCACGATTGAACTTAGGCTTCTTGTGCAATGGATGTCTCGCTGACAAGCATTTTTGGCCTATGACTCGGTGGGTCCCGAGTTCGTCTATGCCACGTTGGTTATACCGATTTGAACCGTGTCGAGTGGGTACGCAGTCAGCAAGTCTGTCATAGTGCCAGTTGATTTGGTAGGGATGCGTCACTCGGTGTACATATAGACAAAATCAAAGGCTTGTTGTAGCAAGACGCACGAAAGAATACAGTAGTGAATGTGAGACTACCAAAAACATGTGCTTACGTTCTACAGAGGTGCACAGTACAAAGTTTGCTCATGTTTGATAGCATTACAAGAGCTCTGTCGAACACCATCGCAAAGTTATGTCGAGAAATCAAATGTTTTAACTTTTCCGAATGGGTCCTCGAAATGAACCGCCAAAGATAGCGCTTGTGGTGAACTAGCATATTTTACCATTCGCAGTGATGCTGAAAATGCTGAAATTTTACCTACCCAAATGCGTAAAGCCTATTCTATATTCAGTCGACTTGCTTGGGTTGTGAACCAATGCTTTCAGCCGATCTCCGTTACAGGAGATTCCAAAGCACACACATGTTTGCGAGAATCGGAGAAATTGGTCAGTTTTCTTGACTGTTGAAGGCAGCTACGGCGATAACGTTAGAAACACAAAGGGACCTTGAAATGTCGAAATAGCTTAGGTAAATCTTAACTTGTTGACGGGTGAGGGTTGACAATATTCTGAAAGCACTTCACATTCAAAGATCTCAAATGATTTTTAAGGGTAGTTCGGTACTTTATGATTTTCAAATTGTCCTACATACGCGTCACAAAGGTAATACAAAAAGAAGGCTCTAACTCACACCTATTTGTGGGGACAGAGAACTGATCAGAATATGCAAACCATTGTCCAGCCTTGCGCTAGAATCCAAGAGAAAGCTTGCATAGCAATACATATCCCCGGTCTATGCTGTTGTCTCCATCTCAACGATCCTCACACCCATGGGACAAAACACACATTTACATCACAGGGCCCATCGAAGCCACTATTGTGCTTGTTATAATGGATACACATTCCAACTGGATCGAATCGCTGCCAAACACATCCACTATTGGAGCAACCAATATGCACATCCTAATAAACATTTTTGCGGCAAAAAGCAGTGTCATAGAAAAAAATTACAATTAACAGCTCGGTATATGTCAGTGACGAGTTTGAAGAAATCCTGCCCGTAAATGGTTTCGTGAACGTTTTTCTGAATCTTATAGCTGGGGTCCAATAGTCTGACGGAAAGAGCGATTGCGGTAAACGTAGTGTTTCCAAACAAAATTCCGTTTATGGTACAAACACGCCTTGCCAGTTTTGTACTACACTGCAGCTGTATACGGCCCACTACCAATGATCCCAGATTGCGTAAATTTCCGATGGGGTGACGGTATACATCTCATCAGACATGACCTGTACAGAACGTTTGCTGTGCACCAGTTCTCAATGAAACGACACGACGAAATGCGAACAAATGATGATCTGACTGAGCAAGCGGACAGAGGTAATGACCGGGAGCAATGGCGTTGCAAATGCCATGTACTCAGTTAGCAGTAAATTCACCACGCAATTTACAAGGTCGATGACGAAATATGACTCCATACTCCTACCGTCTATTCCCACAGCAAGCCTATGTGCCATGTTTACATGCTAACCCACATAACTACTAGGTAAGTAGCAAGGCGCTGGTGGAAAGCTTGACCTGCATGACAGCCGAGGCCCGTCCTATTCGATGAAAGCCGGCCTACTGCTTGTGTTTTACCTGATTTGTTATCAATGTTACCCCGGCTTCACTTTATTCCTCACTGTGAGTCCCCTTCACTCACACGATTCAAGCAGTCAAGCCCCAAAACACACCTCAGATTTGAATCTCTTAATCCCGCCCCAGGAGCACACAACTATATGTTCCTCTTACTCCTCTCTGACTGAGCCAAGGCACCCAAAGTGCCCAGCTCAAATCGTTCCAATTCATACGCTGCATGGCGAACCTATAAGTCAATGGTTAACGGACCTAGTAACCTAAAGGTCGTAGTCCGATCGTGGACTGTATTGTGTGAATGTTTATGTACGGTGAGAAGTACCGGTTGCATGCCTTTTGGACATTGTGTAAATCCGTTGTTTGGGGACGGTACGGGTATTGTCGAGGTATGTACGTATTGTATTCAGATTCCCAGTTTAATAGTACCGTAGTAGAAGTCACAGATTCCTTGCTTGGTTGGATCGGGAGATTTTACGCGTCATTCGTGAAAAAAAACGAATTTATCGCTTACACACTCCCACGATAAATGTCTGATATGCCATTTGCAAAAGTTCAAGTATCACCTAGCCATAAGGGGAATGAACTCAGTAGGATAAAGGCGATGCATTCATCTGAGCTAATGAGGCCTCTCGTACTTAAAAATAGTCAAAACTCAACAAGTCTGTCTACAGAAATACGGTTAAATGCAGCATATACATGAACAAACGTGGCTGATGATTCGCTAGGGAAGGCCAAAACGCGAACCTTCTGGGTTTGAACTCAGCTCTCGACAGAATAGACCGAAATACTGTCGACCATCAGGTCTCGGACAGTCCCGAGTAGCTTTGGAAATCTGTTGAAAATCAAGGACCAAAACTATTGAAAATATGGGTAGTGCTCAACCCCAAAACGGTTGGCACAATTTCGAGTTTTCTCCTACCCGATGGCGAAGCAACCAATTTGCAGTCTGAAGCGGTTGTAAAATATTCATCCAGCCGGCAGTTGTAAAGCCGTAAACCATCAACATCGACTAAGGGTAACGTGCACATTAGTTTTTAATGTACTTGATGATCTCTGGGGGGAATAAATTTGATAAAAGTGACCACAATGGGACAAGTAAATGGTCGCTGGACAGAACGTCTGCACAGGTGTGATACATGGAGTGGTGATGTCGTTAGTCTTACAGAGTAACAGTAAACTATACGACACTCAGCTTATCAGGAATATTCCTCGTTATACATGATATCGAAAAATAAGCAGTACTTTAAGCTTCCCACCATGTCACGAATGCGCTTGAGTACGCACGACAACCCATTGCCCGAATTATTTAAAAATGATTGTATGTATGGCTCCTAAATATTCTCACAGGTCCTTAGGTCACTAGTCACAAAATTAATGGCACTGAGTGGTTACCATCTTTCCCTCAAACCAAATTTCGTTACGAAAAGCAGAGCACGAAAATATTTAACGCTTAGGGACCGGACTTAGTGCGCTTAACAACGCTGTCCCAGCTCACAACATCAAACAGCATGCGTAGCTCCATTCGTATATTGTGTGCATCTATTACATGATTAGAAGTTTACACAACACAAAATCTGGTGCGAAAAGTATGTATGAACTAAAAGTTTCTTCATATTTACCACATTGGCTTTCATAAAGCGCAGATTGGAACCCTGTCGCTCCCTAGGATTGGTGGTTATACACATAAAGCGGGAAATGCGATTGACCACTTACCATCTAATACATATTGTCATTCCAAGGAACAACATAAGTGTACGTTGTTTTTGTTTATATTTATTAAGGATAGGATGTTATCACTGTAACTATGGTCTCAGCATCGCTGCTACTAGCTCCCAATTCTAGCACACACAGGTGAAGAAGAAGTGTCCATTCTCGTCTGCGAGAGACTGAACTTGAGGGGGCCAGATCAAAATGTACCGGAGAGTCATGCTCATGCATGAGGAGTTTAGGTGTTATTCGTCAAGTACTTTTTAAATGGGATTCCAAATTGGCAGATAACTGCGCCGTCAATGTGGGTTCATGGGTGCAGTTCGTCTTCTGTGTCATTTTGCTTCTTCCAATCACGATGCAGCTTACAAAAGCGCGTTTTCATTTTCTTTCTCCAGATGGCCAAAGCAGCCAATACAAGCTTCCGATAAAGGTGTAAATGGAGCAGGAGAATTAGGTTAAACCAAGGAAATATACACTTGAATGTAGTAGAAAGAAGCGAAAAATCCTAAGTTTAGTTATAAATTGTTATATGTTAAGCAAGCTATAATGCGGCCAGATAAAAAAATTATTTAGGCTAGCAACGATACGCAGTACGCCATTCGTAAAATAACTCAGTGAGTGATATTATAGGGCGACGGCACGAATGTGACTACCAAATAAAATGCTCTCAAGAGCGAAAAATGGGGAAAGGTAACAACAAACCAGACAAACACAGCAGGCAGGCGGTGATCTATCTTATAATAGCAAAACAAATGCAATATCCACAAATGTTTACAAGGTTTAAAAAACTACGAATAGCTCCGCTGTTTAATTTTCACTAAAATTGCGGTTTTGCGGTTTTGGTTTCTGATTTTAATAAGTAGAGAAACCGCGTCTAGCTCAGGCATGTATATATATAAATTATGAAACAAGTTGTACTTTCCTTCGAGATAGATCCGTACCATGTATTCATATCTAAGTACCTTGGTGACGTGTGTGTTTTAGCAGGATCACCATGCCGAAGTTGAAAGAGGAGTATCCAGTGACACCGAAGACGTTGCCGTACCGATCAGAATGTGAGGGTTTTACTTTAAGGTGAAACTTAAGGGTTACATGTTGCCATGAGTACTACGGTGTATAGTACCGACAGAGCTAATGTGTCAAAACCTTCAAATAAATGGTTACCGTTTAGCTGGAACATGGGTCCTACTTTAGATAATGTGGATTTATCAAATACTACTGATCATTTTTATCATTTTTCCCTTACACTGGTCACAAGGACAACAATGCTGTTCTTCGCCGTTTCTTGAATATGAGCTTGGACATGCTGCGTGCATTCCATGAATTTATCGGAACTCGTTTTGTAACTTGAAGAATATTTGTCCACGTCGAAAAACTGGCCTTCACACTGGACTTCAACATGATGCAGATTCGGGACCGTTTATTTGAATGTTACAGGTACTCAAAATGTCACTTAATCCAGTCGCAACGGTTTGCTTTTCTACTGATTTTTTATAAAAACCAAGGAATATATTGTAAAAGACTGAAAATCTACCAAATAAAGCATATCAAGTTTATATAGACTTTACAGAAATCTTTTTCTTGTGATACCCGCGTCTCCTCGAGTTCCCATATTTGATCACCAACCCATGGCTGACATAGCAGAAATTTCAACAAATGCAGTTTTTTAACGGGTCAATTTACGATTTTTTGTGCTGTGTCGAACTACACAAGCCATCCTGTGTTTGCCGTAAATAACTACCTTTACCACATAATTAACTGGATCGGAGCATGTAAAAAGAATTCGTCAAGGGTTTGTGAAATCAATCGTTCATTTTGCTCTGAGCTTGGCGTTTTTATCCCAAACGTTTCACCACCATGTGAGGTGGCATCCTCAGTGTAGTGATTTGCGGCATGCCATTGTACTGACGGAATCCTTCATCCATGGTCGACCTGCAGAGGAATTATGAAATTGGCGATGTCGATTAACGTCCCTTGACCTCTGTCCACTTTTCCCAAGGCTAAAGTCGGCGCGCGCGGTAAAACAAGAAAAGAAAGAGAATTCCTGGAAGTTTGGTTCTCAACGAAATCCTCAATCAACATGCACGTGGACATCGATTCAGTATACTAACCACTACGACAGCAAGCAATGAAGAATATTTTATTCCGGGGTTTACGGCAGGACAACTCGGGCGCGGAGTTTATCCTTGGGAAACGTGGGTAGAGGACACGGGACGTTAATCCACACTACCACTTTCAAAAGTCACCTGCAGGTTGATCATGGATGAAGGATTCATTAGGTAAGATTGCACCCCGCAAATAACTGCACTGAGGATGCTACCTCGCATGGTGGTGAAACTTTGCGACAAAACCGCCAAGCTCGAAGAACAAATGAACAGTTGATTCATCAACCCGAGCAACTAGTATTTCGAAACATTTTAAACAACTACGGTTTGTGATATGTCTGGGCCATCACCTGGAGTCAAATTAGTATTTGTTTAAGCAAATTGGTTCTCCATGTGCTACTAATTTTCCGTGGTTTTGCTACCTTCGCTCCACCACCTATGGGTTACATTCTCACAGTTTAAGACATGGCTTGTTTGTTTTTCCACTCGTAGTTCGTGTGTCACATGTCTACTAAATATCTGTTTTGGGACTTAACTACTGCACCCTATTTTCCGAGACGTTTCTCTAAGTACGGATTGCAACAAAACGGATACGAATATTTAAGTAGAGCTGATAAGTTCGTAGTGATAGAGAAGCAATAAAAAGTGGAGTCCAAGGCGGCGGACTATTATTAGTCCAAACCTCCCCATGGCTGCCATGATTCGGAGGGAGAAATATGCTTTAAGAGTAAGTTGATTTCGCAGAAGAGCAGTGTGAATTGCTCTTGCTGTCATCCGACTTTGGACAGCCGAAATGTAGCTACCATGAGTTAAATGACTGCAGCGTGCTTGTGGCGAACTCCAACTAGTGGTGTGCTAGCAGCTTGAAATTTAATGGTCCAACCTTTCTCAGCGTCTAATGTGAGTATGCCAATAAGGTCAAAACACAAATTGAAAAGACTTCCATTTATTTTTTGAACTGGTCTTCGATCCTAGCTTGGAACTAATGTTCGAATGTATGTTTTACTTTGACGACCATTAATTTTTGACTCGTTCAGTATCCACTTGAGGAACCGTTTGCTTATCTCACTGATGTTTCATAAAACACTTTAATTCTCGACTATTTCAGTCTCTTCAGTTGGGGCCGACTTAACTAGAGGCGCTATGGATAAGCGGATAGGCGCTTTCATCGGATCGTGTTGTACACCCCAGTTTAATATGTCATTCGAAAGCTATTTGACTTAAACGATGCTGCGATAATCAAAATTATTACTTCCTAGGTGCTTGAAAATATACTGTGTGCATAAATGTGTGCAAATGCACATTCAATGGTGTTGTCGTTGTTGTTTATCTTACAATGGTGCATTCGTGACACGAAACTGGACATAGTCGTGTATACGACATGTCAGAAACACCGTCCCTTACACTTTTCAACTAAGAAATACCTGGAAAGAGCACATGGCCGATAAATAAGTTGTTTTTAGCTGCGATGAAAGCACTGTGATTTCCAAACCGCATTCTAGCGTATCTGGTACCTAGTTAAGGTTTAAGAGATGATCAAGGGAAGAAGAGAAAGATGCGCTCGAGAAGTTACCACCCAATGATACTAATACAACTTCGCTAAATTCGTTCCCTAAGGCTTGACGATAATCGTTGGTACATCACTGGGTCTGTGGATAAAACGTTAATGTACATAATTAAGCTACTATTTCGGATTTCGTTTTACTAGATTTCTGTTTAGGGCCAGGAGTATTCGAACATTAAGGTTTACTTTGCTGTATGCCGACCGTGTCCCGAGTGTCTGGTAATCCAACTGCAACTAATTGACGCTAAGAGACAGGGAGACCACTCGTTCTTCAGTACATTGTTCTCCTGCACATAAACCAGTCGCGAGTTGCATTAGATTATTGTAAGAGACTTTGCAAGAGCTTTTCCTATATGGTAATTAGCCATCTGTTTTAACACAATGGTCGTTGTACTTGGCTTGCAAATATCAACATCACAAACCGCGAACTTTCCGTTCTGTTAGTTTCCAAATTGTGATTGCCTTGGCGTTGACATACTACCAATGTGTCCAGCGTTTGATGAATCTAGCACAAATTCGAAGATAGATAATCCTGAGGATATTACTACGACCTTTAATGTGTCAGCTGAGACCACACCTACGTGTGCACAACTGGAAGGAGCACGTGCATCGTCTAACAGATAAACCGAGTTACGTTATGAACTGAACTACTCTTAGTAGGTGGACAGAAAGCCGGAGCGTGGATAAGGCTAGTGTTATTGTGACAGCGAGGATGTAACACAAGATAAGCATATGGCCAAGTAGGTAATATGATTCAATGGCCGGTGAATCCTCAATGGTTTCTTGGACTGTGTCGCAATCTTGATTAGAGGATAGAATGAGATCAAGGGATGGACTTCCTTATAGTAGAACTTGGAAACCCAGAACCTATTATCCATTTTACATTTGGTTTTTGTGCTTCGTCCTAGACAACTACTGCGTGCAAACAATGGACAGTGCAACTTGACGGGCATTTTATGTTCATAATTCCAGCCAGACGCATGACTAGATCCCCTCCCTAATTCACATTATGTGCCTCACCTTGTCAGAGCAAGTCCATTCTGTGCACTGCGTTATTGGATTTTTTGATCCAGGTCAAGATTGTACAGTGTGAAAGAGAGAGCACGTAAAATGTCCTTACATCCTCAACGTCGGATCGCACCTTCCCACTTATCACGAATTGCTTGTTTACGCCAATATCCCTGAATAGCCAAACATAGCTAAACGTTTAGGCTTTCATCAATGGGTGTAAGCTGCGAAAGCACAACTGACTGGTGTTATAATATTCACCATTGCCGCGGCTTCATGCAATCAGGAGAACAATCTGGGTTCGTAGTGAACTTATTCGTGGTAAGATGGTGAGATTATGATGAGATGTATTGGTGCATTTTATAAAAATTCGGCAGAGTACCTAGACCGTAACCAATTTTGTTTTATTGAATGCTGAGTGAGATATTCTCATCATCTAGAGTATAAACTATGATGACATAACTTGTGTCACATGTAGGATACACCATCTAGATATTATCACTACTTTTTTCTTAAATATCATTCATTAACAAGTGGAAACAAAATCAAGGTTCCGACAATTTGAACCTTTTCTACCTGCAATCATTGCGGACTTTGAGTATCATGGACCATTCATTTCCTTTGGTGCGCTCTCTAAGTCACCTAAAACTTGGAAGGTTATCTAATCTTTTTGTGAAAACTGCAAACCTATTTCCTTCATCTGTGATCAAACTTGTAGGGGGTTTGCTCTACGCATTACATCAAACATCACCCAAGTTCCATTCATCCGACATGGAATTACCAGCTCTATGCGATAGATTGCTAAGAGTAGAAATTATTTCATCGCTTTGTTAGTTAAATTGTCTTACTGGTTCTGCAAGAGATATGCCAGCTGGCCATTCGTATCGGCTGAACGGTTTTATCAGTTGACGGTGATCGATCCACACTGCCATCACATCAACCGCGTCACCACCTCACAAGCAATAAACAAAAGTACAAGTTTCACCGCCACTCACTTTCCCGTGCAACGTTTGGACATACTTGTTAAATGAGACCAGCGTGCAGAGCGTCCGCTTAAAGTCCATGCAGGTTGGTTTTATAGCATTCTCTCTCACTCCACATGAGAGTGTGTGAACAGGAAACTAAGCATACGCACTCATGCGTCTGATTAGGTTGCGCAACCGGTCATTTAGTTAAGTACGCAACTACAAAAAGCATACTGTGTAAGGTAGTAACACCATGCTAAGTAGCAAAAAGCAAATAGCTACGAATCCAACTGGGCTCCATTCGAAGCTTAAATACCGGTCCGCAGAATGCGATCGATTAATTAAATGCGGTTTACCTCACTCACACGTTTCCATATGGTAGAATACAAAACGTGTAAATATTTCCTAACAACACCTGAAAGACCGAAACAGCTCCCAATACGACCTCTGTGATTGTACGGCGTGTTTGACCAACCCGCTGGTCAATTGCTTATTTCCCGTAGTCCAAACGTGCGATACGTTAGCAGAAGAATTTGAGCAACGAACGAATGCTAGGATTGCATAAGTAGCAGCGAGTTTGCACTATGATAACTCAGGGGCGTCAGTAAGCAAGGTGTTTTGCCCGAAGCAACAGAACCCATTCCTGGAGATCCTTACTAGAAAATGCACGGCCTTAAGGGATTCTACTTAGTGTGCTCACGTTTGTCCAAGTAACCTGCATTAGGAAACTTACACAACGCAGAGAAACAAATGCGTTAACTGGAAACCTTAGAGCGTTGCTCTTCCCAACACTGGCACCCCAAGACAGCGGTTTCATCCTGGTTGGGACTCAACTGTTGGAGATAGGCTGATTTGGACTGGAATTTAGAGCCAAGTCCAACTATGAAACAACTGCGTCAAGTTAATCCGCGAGGACAAGCGCCAGTACCGACAGTACGAAGCGGCGAAATTCAATACAAATGCCAAGTTGATGTATAGACACGTCAAATAGCTCCGAAGCGTACGGCGTGGGATCCCGTTTTTACGTGCAACAGATGGTCCAGCGCAAACGGCACAAGGTGCAGCCAAAGTGATTCGCCAGCAATTCACCCATACTTTCCGGAGTGCACCATCATTTCATCCGCTTTTTATACAGTCCCATCGCCACCAGGATTAAACCACGTATCGTACACTGCAGCCAAGTTGCTGAAAAGGTAAAGCGCATTGCACGTGCCCAGCTCACCTGGCGTGGATGACATCAAACTAAAGAAGTTGAAGACAGTGGCCATGAACCTTGTCGAAACATTAGCTGGGTTCATTCAACGTTGGCTTTAACAAATGCAGTTTCCGATCATGTGAAAACACTGACTGGTTAATCCTGCTTACTAAAGTGGTAATCGTGCGAAGCCCTCGAACTACCGTCCAATCACTATCCTCCCAGTGTTATCCAAATTTATAGAATGCATAATTGCAGTGTCGCTCATGGATTATCTTGAGAGCAATAACATGTCACAGCAACACGTTTTCCATCAAAATCGATCCTGCACCACAAGCTGCAAGCCCGTGCAAGCTGGACAGAGTCAGCCGATCCCAGAGTGGGCGACAACGTTGTCTAGCCTGACTTCTAGACAGCGTTCGATCGATTGGAACACCGCATTCTCCTGCGCAAGCTTCAAAGCTATGAAATCGGTGAACCTAAACTCGGTTTGATCGGCAACTGCCTCGCTCCATGTGAGCTAAATGTGAGAGTTCGCAGCTCCATTTCCGACCAAATTGACGTCCAGTGTGGTGTGCCTCAAGGATCTGAACTGGGGCCAGGTTTATTGCTAGCATCCAGTAACGAGCTTGGCGGTTCTTTGCAGTCAAATTTGTTACTGTTTGCATATGGTGTCATAATTTGACATAGCATAATGACATCGGATCATGACATGGCATTGTAGAGCGTTCTCGAAAGGGCTTTTGTATGGTCAATCGACAACTGGCTCCATTTTCAACGGGATCAAGTGCAAAGGCGTAAGCATACGCCAACAGCTTATCTATGAAGATCGACGTGCGGACCCGAATTTACAACGCTCTTCCCAGTGACCACAGGGTAATCGTGCAGGACGACCTTGGATACCCTAGACAAGCTGAAAAGTTATAAAATAGAGCCGGTTAATATTGTGGACTTTTACGTCCGTTTTCGGCAATCTTGAGCCATCAATGTTTCCGCAAATGATGAACGCCTTCGTGAGGCCTCACGTGGAATATGCGATCCAGATCTGGCGTGCATTACCCAAGCGCGACATCGATGCACTTTAAGCTCAAAAAGATACAGCGACAAAACCATTTATAGGATTGGTTCATCGCTCCTACTAACACAAACTGCAGTGCTTGAGATCGTACAGTGTTGAATATTAACGTCAGCGAGGAGTCCTCATTGTGTTTCAATTAATACTGATGAAACCAATTCCTCCATGTCGCAATTTGTTGCAAATGAGCCAAAATACCAACCTATGTGGCTATCAGCTCAAACTGCCTATACACTAAAGTCGACTAGATTTGCAACGAATCGATTCCTCCCTCAGTGTGTCTAGTGCTTGGAGCACGCTTCCGACTCACGTTATACTTGCGCTTACGTTAACGCTTTTCAACAAAGCACCTTGATAACACGCTTTTAATCTTGCAATACTTGAAATAGTCCATTCAACTTGAAAGACGAAATAACGCAAACCTAACCACGTGCTGTACGGCCTACTCCGCAACGTTTTGGTGCGGATACATGCGGAAGTGTCCATGTGATTATCCAGGATATAGGTAAAATGGATTCACATACCAAATCTGTAAATAAAATACGATCGGTAGATTTTTTTTCATTTTTTTAGTTCTGACGCACTTACCGAGCTATAACATCTCTATATCATATTTTGCGTGTGCATATTCCATTCCTACTTCAGACTATCGTTATGCAATGGTGCAGTTAACTCGTTGGACGCTTGAAGTATCGGTATACTTATTTGATGATTCTTCAAATTCTACTTTTTCCTCCAACCTTCCTACTTGACTTGTCAAGCACATGCTTTGTTACCCTTGATAATTCATTGTTCATTGTTCATTGTTCAATTATGACGAGTAACAGAAAGAATTTGTCGTTTACAGAAAATTTGTGTCAATAGGACAAATTAAAGCATACCCATCAGGTACCTCGCAGATCAGGATGTCGTGTGCTTTACACATATTTCGTTTTACCCTATCCAAGTTGATCGCCAGTGAAAGGAACTCCGGCAGACGGTTTCGCATGGCACTGCAAGCTCTCGGATAAAGAAGTGGTTTGGAATGGCTGAAGAAGAAGCTGCATTGAAAGACCGCCTGGTCGCGGTTTGTGAGCACCGCCAAACAGTTACAGACCCGCTTTTGAAGAAAAGGGCAGTATAATTCGTGAAAGTACTTGGAAAATCCTGTGCTACCACCAAAGGCCGGTAACAAAGCCGAAAGCATAGAAGTCAACTTGTGTACAAATTGCGCACATGGCGAAAATAGTTCCGCGGACAGAGCAGTCTGTAAAATTTGGGTAAAAGATCGACCGCCTGAAATTTTTACTGCTTTTTATGATGACAAGGTGTACAATGAGGAGGAAACTGATCTTTTCACCGAGAAACTCAAGAATGCTCTTTGTGTTTTGCTGCCGATGCGCGCAGAAGATCAAAAAAGCCAGGGTTATGATCACTTTCCTGTGCTGCGCGAATATGTAAGTCACGGATAAATGATATAGTTTTGATACAAAAATTAAGGAAACACGATGTTTTAGCACCCTGTACGTACTTAACTTTCCCTTACTTACAGGGCTAAAAATGCGTACAATTCTAACGAACGTTTCCCCGAGCGAGCGTTCGAATGGGCGAGATGCTAGGTCAATGTGGCTAAAATGTTACGTTGCTCTTTGATAATTTCACAGTGCATCCGCAAGTCGAAACTCTGAAACACGTTCAAGTAGACTTTTTGAAGCCAAACACTGCCAAAATTCTTCAAGCCGTGGACCAAAGTGTGATATTATGAATACTGAAACCGGTTACAGAATAGAAATTGTGGACCGAATTCCTTGTCACATTGAAAACTACGTGTTACCGGGCTCATCACTGACGGTGTATTTCACTGCCAAGAATTCTGTGCGCAATGTGTTGTTAAGTTCCTTCCAAAATGTAAAGAACGTTGCCGGTGCAAAAATGAAAGCGTGCCTTCGGAATGTTAGATTCAGGTGCGTAGAAACGGACGTACTTTCTGATGACACCGTCATTGCTGAAGACTTTATCTTTAGACACTTTATCTTTAAACGGCAGACGTCCAATCCGTAACACAGTGATAACGCTAATGATACCAAATTTTACACCGAGAATCGGAGAACGTTTCCTTCAAACCCACTACTCAAAGATTTGGAACAAACTTCAAAGTGATATCAGAAATTGCTACACACTTTAAATATTAAGCCTGCGATAAGTAAACAGTTAACCGTCCAAGACGTGATTAATATGTTCTGGACGTCACGGTCTCCAGATGAAGCATTCGAAAACGATATTGATGGAGCATGAAGAAACTTTCGAATCACTTACATATGATTCTAATCGAAGGCCTCTTTCCTTGCAGTTCATATTCTCTCAGCTCAAACATCTGCTGTGTTATTGTAAAGAACCCAGGTTCAATGACAGGAGAAAATAGCCGAACGATTCTAAATACAATGTGTGACCTACTTTGAAATTGTGCCCATGTGTATTTTTGAAAATGGTTTGTGCAATGTCATGGAAAGAATGTGCCATTATTTGATCTGTTCCTTCAAGGGAACAGCTTCTCGCACCTTCAAGGTCTAGAAAATCAATTGATTTATTTATTTATGCCCGGCCGGATCAAGCTAACATAATTGGAATATTGGTGTGTCTAGCGGCGGTTACCGTTCCTTATAATTGAAAGGTAAACACGGAAATAACTAAAGAAAGTGCATTATAGTGTACATAGACCGCGCGTACTGGGTAAAATCAGAAACCAAAGGATGCGAAGCTAGCTAGGAAATAATATGAAGGACCACCTGAATGAGTGGCATGTTGAATCCAAATATGTTGCCGTGCGTATGTACTGAGTGTATTTTAATCAGACAAACAAATTCAAAATTCATTTCAGCAAGCTGCCGAAAACCTCTGTTTACAACAAAAAGGCAATATTATTTGTTGTTTCACAAAGCAAATTCAGACAAACCGACGAACCTACATTCTGCGAAACAGCCATCCATCAGAGGTAATTGTGCAAACGGTTCGTCGCTCAACGTGAAGACTATCAGTCGCAGACCAGGCTTCTACGAGCCCAGGCGATAAAACCTTATACACCTAATGGTGAGAACCAGAAGATCGGATTCTAGCGGCTCCAAAGTATGTCCTCCTTAAAGTTTTAAATAAAATGTTGTTTGACAAACGGTCCCTAGGAAAGAACGGAACAATGATTTATAACTAGTCAGAGGCAGAGAAAGTGGCAGACTTAACATGTTCCGTAGGTTGGTAATGGAAGAAATCGAAGTAGAAATTAAAAAAAACCGGACGGAGTGAAATAGGCATCGTTGAAGCAATAAAAGATTGGCATATAAAAGGGGCGGTGGAATTGAGATTATGTCTTTTAAGCATTGCAATGAACAAGCAGCTTGTTTACCATTCTGCAGAGATTAACGTGCCAAACTTCAATTATAAATCCAAAAGACTAATTAGCTTGAAAAGCGAGAAAATCTGTTCGCGTAACAATGTGTTGAGTGTTCAGTTCGATATTCACTCTTTTTCTGCAGATGGTGTGTCTCAGTATTGTAGATGTAGCCGTATCGATGGCGACACTATTCCATATTGAATGATAGTGTCTTTCTCACCAATCAATGCCATACCTCATCAATGTCGCACTGGGGGAACTGGTGAACGTCCAATCCCTTAAACCCCCGCCAAACGTTAACATCTTCTGCGGAAAGTGAACGTTTTGAGATGTTAGCTCAAGCTAGATCCTTAATGAATACTAAAAGCAGGCCGATCCAAGTGCGGCACTTTGCACTCCACTAGAATCGCGTCGGACAAGTTTATTTGGATTCTAGCCTCCACTTAATGTTCGCAAAGAAAAGGACCAATCCAACTTAATATTGAATCCCTGATGCCGTAGCACTGATGTTTGTGCAGTAGGATTCAGTGGTCCAAGCGATCGAAGTCGTACGAAAATTCCCTGTAAATTGTATTGATTTCAGAGGCCTCGCCAAATGTTTCAGTCTGGTTGTCAGATGCCATCAGCTGATTCATGGTAGATGATGGATGTTTACGAACCCATGCTGTCCCAATACAGTGATGCCGTGGCTGTCCAGGCAGCCCCTCACTAAGTCCTCCTAGATTACATCTGTGACTTTGGCCAGCACCGAAAGAAGCGTTACCGGTTGGTAATTGGCGAAATCAGATTGACTTCATACCTTATGAATTGGGTTATAATAGCTGATTTCCACGTTGATTGAACTAAGTTTCCGTCTAGACGAAGCTGGAGGAATCCGTTAGTTGGTTGGAATATGTGCCTGGCTTCTACCTGCAAGGCTTTAGGTTGAATGTTACCCCCTCCAGAAGAGGAGTGTGTATGCAATTATAGTAACTTTTTCAGCATCGTTTCTGCTGTGAAAGTGATGCTCGATAATACTGATGGTGTGGTCCCAGAAGCAAGTGTATATTTCGGGGTTTGTATCCTTTGTGAAACAGGTAAGTATTGCGTCGTTAAGGCATTGGCTGTCTCTTTTGCTGTTTGTGTACCACTAATATTAGGGTGTGCTTTGATTCCGCGTTGCATCCTACGGAGTGCATTCAAATGTAAGTAAAGGGGCTTGTGGTTCGAATGGAATTATTGCAATGCATAATAAACAATGATTTATTTATCTGGTTGACATGTCCCGTAGGATGGGTGGAGTGGCAATTAAAGTTCTACGGATCAAAGAATAAGTAAATCGTCATTTTAAGTGTCTATGTATTAAAATGCACTGCTTTCTAACACGGCCTTTAGCATTAGCAGCTGGGCAGTACAGCTGCATATTGATAACTACACGCTGCCAGTATCTGAGGTACAAACCGATCAACAAATATCTATAAAGCAGGCGATTGGATGCTCTAAAGGCACACAAGAACTAGTCAGATTATATTGATAGGGTGAAAACCATCACTTAGTCTTATTAATAGATCAATTATTTTCATTAGTTCGACGTATTTAAATATCCTGTGCTAGTTTTATTCCTAGTTTCAGACATATACTGGCCTGATGCGAGCCAACGAAACAAGCTTGTTCGCCTGACCGTGTTTTGTTTCGGATGCATTATGGTATTTTGAAATGGGAATACGATGTACACTCCATAAATGGGATAGAGAACATCTAGTGTACAGCAATGAGTGTACATCATGAGAAATAAAAAATTAATAGAGGACACTCACTCTCGTGTTGCTTAATTGAACGATGTGCAAGTTAACACACGAAACACAAATCCATACAACTCACACGACATTTAAGCATATATCTACACCAAAACGTTGCGGAGTAGGCCGTTTAGCAGATGGTTTGGTTTGCGTTATTTCGTCTTCCGAATTGAATGAACTAAATCAAGTATTGCAAGATTGAAAGCGTGTTAGCTAACAATTCATCATAGTCAGATACCGTCCTCCATGGCGAAGTTGCATATGCTGCGGGCTAGTTGGCAAGAACCACCAGCAGTCATGGGTTCGATCGTCCGCAGAGGACCGAAGGATGCGCACCACTGATGAGCCACAATAGGGCGAAACGTCCGTCTAGTGCAGTTCCGGATAGCCGGTCGACAAACCTGAATTGTAGGCTGATTGCGACGAACAAAAATACTCACCAAAATCCTTCGATTCATAAGTAATAATCAAGGTGCTTTGTTGAAAAGCGTTAACGTAAGCGCAAGTATAACGTGAGTCGGAAGCGTGCTCCAAGCACTAGACACACTGAGGGAGGAATCGATTCGTTGCAAATCTAGTCGACTTTAGTGTATAGGCAGTTTGAGCTGATAGCCACATAGGTTGGTATTTTGGCTCATTTGCAACAAATTGCGACATGGAGGAATTGGTTTCATCAGTATTAATTGAAACATAATGAGGACTCCTCGCTGACGTTAATATTCAACACTGTACGATCTCAAGCACTGCAGTTTGTGTTAGTAGGAGCGATGAACCAATCCTATAAATGGTTTTGTCGCTGTATCTTTTTGAGCTTAAAGTGCATCGATGTCGCGCTTGGGTAATGCACGCCAGATCTGGATCGCATATTCCACGTGAGGCCTCACGAAGGCGTTCATCATTTGCGGAAACATTGATGGCTCAAGATTGCCGAAAACGGACGTAAAAGTCCACAATATTAACCGGCTCTATTTTATACCTTTTCAGCTTGTCTAGGGTATCCAAGGTCGTCCTGCACGATTACCCTGTGGTCACTGGGAAGAGCGTTGTAAATTCGGGTCCGCACGTCGATCTTCATAGATAAGCTGTTGGCGTATGCTTACGCCTTTGCACTTGATCCCGTTGAAAATGGAGCCAGTTGTCGATTGACCATACAAAAGCCCTTTCGAGAACGCTCTACAATGCCATGTCATGATCCGATGTCATTATGCTATGTCAAATTATGACACCATATGCAAACAGTAACAAATTTGACTGCAAAGAACCGCCAAGCTCGTTACTGGATGCTAGCAATAAACCTGGCCCCAGTTCAGATCCTTGAGGCACACCACACTGGACGTCAATTTGGTCGGAAATGGAGCTGCGAACTCTCACATTTAGCTCACATGGAGCGAGGCAGTTGCCGATCAAACCGAGTTTAGGTTCACCGATTTCATAGCTTTGAAGCTTGCGCAGGAGAATGCGGTGTTCCAAACGATCGAACGCTGTCTAGAAGTCAGGCTAGACAACGTTGTCGCCCACTCTGGGATCGGCTGACTCTGTCCAGCTTGCACGGGCTTGCAGCTTGTGGTGCAGGATCGATTTTGATGGAAAACGTGTTGCTGTGACATGTTATTGCTCTCAAGATAATCCATGAGCGACACTGCAATTATGCATTCTATAAATTTGGATAACACTGGGAGGATAGTGATTGGACGGTAGTTCGAGGGCTTCGCACGATTACCACTTTCGTAAGCAGGATTAACTAGTCAGTGTTTTCACATGATCGGAAACTGCATTTGTTAAAGCCAACGTTGAATGAACCCAGCTAATGTTTCGACAAGGTTCATGGCCACTGTCTTCAACTTCTTTAGTTTGATGTCATCCACGCCAGGTGAGCTGGGCACGTGCAATGCGCTTTACCTTTTCAGCAACTTGGCTGCAGTGTACGATACGTGGTTTAATCCTGGTGGCGATGGGACTGTATAAAAAGCGGATGAAATGATGGTGCACTCCGGAAAGTATGGGTGAATTGCTGGCGAATCACTTTGGCTGCACCTTGTGCCGTTTGCGCTGGACCATCTGTTGCACGTAAAAACGGGATCCCACGCCGTACGCTTCGGAGCTATTTGACGTGTCTATACATCAACTTGGCATTTGTATTGAATTTCGCCGCTTCGTACTGTCGGTACTGGCGCTTGTCCTCGCGGATTAACTTGACGCAGTTGTTTCATAGTTGGACTTGGCTCTAAATTCCAGTCCAAATCAGCCTATCTCCAACAGTTGAGTCCCAACCAGGATGAAACCGCTGTCTTGGGGTGCCAGTGTTGGGAAGAGCAACGCTCTAAGGTTTCCAGTTAACGCATTTGTTTCTCTGCGTTGTGTAAGTTTCCTAATGCAGGTTACTTGGACAAACGTGAGCACACTAAGTAGAATCCCTTAAGGCCGTGCATTTTCTAGTAAGGATCTCCAGGAATGGGTTCTGTTGCTTCGGGCAAAACACCTTGCTTACTGACGCACTTGCTACTTGCTCGGTGAGTTGCGTGAAAAAACAATATGCAAGGGACTTCGGGCGGGTGCTCTGTGTCAACAAGTCTATTTCTTTCGTTTCTGTGCGCATTTGACTTTGATCGCTATGAAATTCGGTTTTTCCTTGCAAGTTCCAAGATTTGCGGCCTTAAGCATTGACGTCAAATAGACTTGCTTCTTAGACAATGCGTTGTTCGACAAAAGGGGCTGCACGAGACCTAACATATCCCACTTGTTGAAATATTTAGCCCGGTAGTTGTATAGGTCTTCCTTCGAAGGTCGACCTGCAAGAATTGCACGCGTCTTCTTATCCGCTTTGGCCTTACTCGTTTTTCACTTTCCCTACGTTCCACGAGTTGGGTATCCCGTCTGGGCGAGTTGCTTGGATGCAGAGTGTATTACAACTCATTGAGTCGCGCTTTTCTGAGAACCTTTTTAACCGCGGTCGCAGTTGGTTGGCATGGCGAACCCATAGTTGCCTACCAACGCGGACATCGTACATTAATTGGCCACGTCGTCCCACGATTTGACCTGGAATCCATTCATTCAATGTACTTGATGAGAGGAAGCAAACACTGCGTTTTCAAATCTAAACTTCCTGTCACGTGCTCTATACCGTTTGTCGCAATAGTCTTCCATAACCGAATTCGTGCGACTTATCAGTGGGCCTTTTGGAGCTATCAGAGCTAGAGTGGTCCTCAGTCTTCGACCCATGATGGTTCAGCATGTGATTTCCAACTAGTGCATTGAGAATCGGCGTAATTCGATACCTCAACAAGAAACTTTCAAATCTTGCATCCAGCGTCCCCTCGCCCTTCGATTTTAACAATGGACATTTTAGAATGTCGACAAAACGTTATGCTTGGCCATTTGTTTGGGGATAATACGGGGCAGTTCTCATGTGTTGGATTCCACTGTGTGCACAGAACTCAGCAAACTGATGCCATGTGAACTTTGATCGGTTGTCCGATACAATTGTTTCTGGTAGACCGTACTAACTGAAAACACGCTCCAGCGCAAACATCGTGCAGTTTGCGGATGTGTTTCGCATCACAATAACTTCAGCTCACTTACTGTATGCGTGGACCATTATGATAAAGAAATTCCCCTCAACTGGTCCTATAAAATCTACATGTATCCGTGACCAGGGTGATTCGGGATTCGACCAAGATTGCAATATTTTTCGCACCGGTATCATGGATACACTGTAGTATTTAGAACAGGATAGTGCAGTGTTTCATATTTGGCTATTCATCATGGACCAAAACACGTAAATGCGCGCAAGTGCCTTCATGAGGGCGATCCATGGGAGGCCTTTATGCCTTTGCCACAGCACGCGTTGCCTGAGTACTTTGGAAATAACAAGTCCGTCCGCGGCAAACAGACAGGCATCAAGTTGTACAAGAGATTCCTCAGGTCATTGCTTTGGCCAGCTTTGTCTAGTGTAATTCAGTAGTGCCTTTAGCAGTGCGTCTTAATTTTCGTCTTGCTGAACCATTCTTGCCCTTACCGGCAAGTTATTCACAACACCGCGTATCATGTGGCTGGTTTCCGTGTCGGTTGTGATTGAAAAAATGACAGCATCCTTAGGCTTCCGTCAACTAGTATCGATTAATCTTGACAGGACGTCTGCTTGCCCAATAGAGCCAGTTGCCGAAAACCTCATGTTGAAATCTATCCCAAGTGTACGACGGAATACACTTTTTGGATCCAAAGATAGCGAGTAACGGTTTGTGATCCAACACTAGTTTGAAACGCCGAATGTCAATCATTTTGTGGAATTTCTGAACAGCAAAGACGATAGCGAGAGCTTCTCTCTCTATTTGGCTGTAGTTATTCTCAGAGGTGGTCAGAGCTGTTGCCGCATATGCCACAGCGATTTCTGAAACATCTGGAAAGCTGTGTGAAATGACTGCACCAAATCCATAGCTGAAAGCGTCTGTAGCCAGTATGGTATCCATATTCGGGGATGTAATGAATAAGCAATAGTTTTGCTTTCAGCAGAGATTTCATTTTCTCGAATGCCTGTTGACACTGCCTGGATTATTTCCATTCGACATATTTCATCAGCAGATGTTTCACGGATTGGCGCAGACGATGCATAGCTGGCAGAAAATAGCTAGAGTGACACACCATTCCGAGGAATGATTTCAGTTGTGACATCCTTTGATGTAGGCAGTCGAGCTACTACCACAAATGTTTCAGGGTCGGGATGTCGGCCTCGTTCATTAATCACGAATCCCAGGAACTTGATATAATTCAAGAAAAAGTTGCATTTGTCTGCAAGTAAACGAAATCCATAATCTTTGATTCGCATCATCACGTCATGCAATCGTTAAAATAATTTAGCATGTGTGGTGCCAATTGGGATGAAGTCATCCAGATAGGCTGCAGCTCCACTTACCCCAGGCAACATGGCATCCATGACTTTCCGAAAAATTGCGGTTGCTGTTTTAACTCCAAAAGGCAGACGATTGTATTGGTGCAGACCACAATGTGTGTTGATCGTGAGAAGATGTATACCTTTAGGTTCAGATTCCAGTTTTAAATAAGCATCCGCCGGATCCAACGCCGCGAAATAATTGCCACCATTTAGCTCCGCGAACAGCTCATCAGGAAGTGGAAGTTGATATTGATGGGGTTGCAAAGCATCATTTAGACGAGTTTCAAACTCTGCACACAAGCAATTAGAACCGTTCGACTTCTTAATCACGACGATTGACGCAGCCCTTGGTGAGAAATTTATCGGCTAAATCACGCCAGTTTGCTGCAAACGGTCAAGCTCATGTTCAACAAGTACTTGTGATGCATAAAGGACCGGGCGCCTGGGTCGAAACATTGTTGTAGCACCAGGGAACAGAGTAAGCTTTGCCTGCATCTTGCTACAATGTCTATGTTCAGGTTGATAATCACAAGCATACTTCGACTGAAGCTGTTCAGAAATGGATAAGTTGGCACGCCTGTATGATGGCCCATGACGTTTGTTATAGAACACACATTATTTAATGGTACTTTGAGCAAGTCCAACCTTTCAATCAAATCAATGCCAAGAAGATTAATGTTGACATAAGAAACTATGTAGATGGTTCCACAGAGACTCAGATATTTGAATGTAATATCACATGTGAACTCACCATATAACCTCAGTGGGTCGCCGGATGCATTCTGGGCAGAAAAGTTGACTGGAAGCTTACGCAAGATTCGCCTATGCGCTGATTGATTTTGTATTTTGCTACGCTGGAGCGGATTTGTTATCTCAACATTAACACGAATTTGAGCACCTATGTAATCTAAGCAACCATCTTTACCTTGTGTTTAAGGTCTTTGTACTAATTTCATTGCATGAACCCACTACGAAGGTGTTCATGTGATATCACCGCTTTACCCAACGTCGCACGTCATTTTGGACCATTTGAGCGTTATGCGACGTGTTGCCTCCTGACAGCAACCGCTCATGCCTAGATACGGCATTTCGCGCGCTAAGCTCGGAAGTGTCTGACACTACTTTAATCTGAACTCCTGCTTGAATTTACTTACATGTTTGCATGTTATTCTGCATGTGATCCAAGCGGTACGTCGTGGTTTTCATGCATCTGTAATTGTCATTGAATCAAGCGCATATAAGCAAACCTCTTGATGCTGATAAACTTTTCGTGATACCGTGGTGTAGTTTTTGAGCCCATAATGCTCACGAGATGTGTAATCTCGTCAATAAATGGGGCACACACTGCAGGTGTCTCAACGAAGGTAAGATATCCGCTAACTCTGATGACCGCGAAGCTTGAGGAGTAACGGTGATGAACCAGATTGACGGAAGAGTTGGGTTTAGGTGATTTCGGTTTGTATCTGCTGCACTTATAACTGCCTGCTGCATAACCGTACGTACAAATCACTGTTGCAATGCAATTACATGAGCCGACCGTAAGTGTAGATCGACAATACCCATTGTTTGATATATTAAATTAGCAAATTTACCCATAAAATGCGTGAGATAAGATTTACCTGCACCTTCGTTGAGCAGTAGCTTCAATAGAACTTCTTGACCACTTGATTTGCCTGTGTTTCAGTAGAATGGAACTAAGCTTATAATGCAAAGCGGTCCCACTATTTCATCTTCCGTTTGATGGCCTGCTCCATATAGTTACTATGCAAACAAAATTGGACAATTAATGCTGCGTTTTCAACGAATTATGAGGGGTAAAATACATCTTCATGGAAAAGACGGATTGGAGAAATTGTTGCCGTTTTGAAAGTACGCAATTATTGGCGTCTTTATGAAACAAAACACCTGTCGACGCATTCAACCTTTCATGTGAAACAACGCTCGGCAAAATATGAGTTCATTACCCTTGGTTTAGGAACACAGATAATTCTTTTCACGAGAAAGCAATCTGAACATGAAGCTACCACTCGTACACGTTACTAAATAGTGAAAAAAATGACACATGGAGATACCGCTTACGGATCAGAGTGTATAATGGAAGCTGTGGATGTTTTGTGTCATCAGAAAGCCAACGTTGTTTGCAACTGCGAGTCATTGGTTAATTTCAGTTGTGCGAAAAATGAACTTGGGGAGAATAGATTGCAGCGACTACATGAAAATGCTGAAAACACTTTGCAGTATTCTTTGGCAACGGGTGTCTACGGATCTTTCAATACGTTCCAAATTTTGATGTTCCTTCGGGCTGTGAATTCGGGTTCAGAGAGCGAGGTAGCTAGCTTTGGTTGGCAGATTGAATGGAACGACAAGGGGAATGGAACTTTTCGTGTAGCTGCGCAAAATGTTCCGTGGAATCGGCTTCCATGCGTTACGGTTGCTGAAGTGAGAAACAGCTATAGTAAGAAAGTGTCTCGTATGGTAGATCAAGACCCAACTGGAAGACCTGAACATTTCGGTCATCTTGTCTATACACTGCCTCCAGCATGAACAAAACTTTGCGGAAAAGTGTGGTTATTGCACGTGTACTGAAGCCGCTCGTTTCAATTAGTAACTTAATCTGGGAACATGCTCTAATGCACTATCAGTTCCAATCTTTTCTGGAAGATATTGATTGTGCATTATGTGGTTTGCCTGATCACACACCAGTTTGATTTTCCAGCTGCGGTGAAGTGCTGTTTGCTTTTTACAAAATCCAAACATAATGGCTGCCTTCCTCACTGGAAAAGATAGAGCGCGATCAAAATGCCTGATCATAGCTGGATATAACATTTGGTATATAGTATTGTCATGACACCCTTGGTGACTAAACTAAGCTTGAAACTGTAAGAAAAGGAGGATTTACTTGGTGGTGTGTATCGTTGTTTAAAAGCTGTCCTTGTTTGCGTCACAACTGGAAGGAGAAGACTTTTCACACTTTGACTGCCTTAAAGTTTCAGCGTTAGATCCGCTGACGTTCTCTACTGGTTAAAGAGAAAACTATTCGTGACTTGAAAAAAGTTTTATACACATCTAAAGTTTTAATGGGATTGAAAGAAATAATATTATGTTCCGTAGTGCTTGTGATTGTAAGACTGATGTTGTTCCATTTGAATTGCAGTTGGATCTACTTGATTTGCAGGCAAATTACTTGTTGAAACATAAGCACAGAGGAGGAAAGCTAGTTGGATCTCATCGGTGCTTATTTGAGACTGAAATGCTGGAAGTGGAACAGTTTGCCGCCGGTATGCAGGAGTATTTGGAACAAGTTCTATATGTAAGCAAATGTCCAAATACTACGGTATGTGAAGTCAATTCATCGAAAGAAATCAAATACTGAACACTTGGGAACATCTTCCTTTTTTATACAACCATTCCAAACCAAACATGCATGAAAACTTGTAGGTCAGACTTCACTCTTGAAAAACACACTTATCATCTTTTTGTTCATTCTGGACCATCTGGATGTATACACTAAAGATCTGAGAATCATTTTTGCTTATGCCGTGGATAGCATTTTTCATTATGACATTTGCCGGTGGATATTTTTGAAAATTGCATGTCGCATATCCTGGTCTATCTTAGGGCGCTGAACTTAGTGATTTGGTCTTTTAATTTTAATATGTCCTCTAGAAACTCACACCCTAATTCGCTGAACCACCATCCGGAATAGTACTTGATGCGCTTTGTCCTCTTTACGCTCTTCAAAGATGCGCATTCCCCCGGCAATTTTCCCCTATTTTCGAACGTTATGAATGAAGCGTATAGTGATAAGAAACCATGACGTGGAGGTTAGGCACTCTCATATGCGGTGGCGTGAACCTGCATGGCAGTGGAAGATAGGTCGTGCTGTATCCCAGTTAGCTCGCAACTCATGGAGCCCAGCTGCCGTCCCCAATGGCTCAGTGGCCTAAGCTGCAAGCTAGTTGGTTTCTGTCTCTAGCGGTTATATGTCCAATAACCTGTAGTGGACCGAATGCATGCACACCAATGAGGAATCCCAATAGAGCGAAAAACATCTGATGCCTTTCCGGATTATGGTTAAAATATGTAGCCTGTGAGCTTCTAGGACGAATATATTAAAATTAAAAGCGAAACCTTCTACAGCTGAGTACTTTTTGGTTTTGTTCAGTTCTTGCGTACTAGCCTAGTAGTATCATGGAAAACCCTAATCCGGCTCGCCGTCGTGATAATTTTCTAGATCTTGCCCGCCATGAAAACCGACTGGTGGCACCTGTTATAACTGCTTCAAACGAAAGAATGAATGCCAAAGCTTTATTAACCATGTTCTTGAACTCCTTATTTGCATCGAGTTTGTTACCTGCCAGTTATGCCGACACGTTTACTGGGCTTACTTTGTTGAATACACCGTTTGTCTCTGAAAGACCGATTATTGCGACATGGTTTCAATGAAAACAAAGGCAAGTTCGCTGAACAGTGCTTTGTAGCTGATTGGAGCGCAGTCAAATTTACAAACGTGCCATGTTGCAAATGGAATATAACAAGTTGAGCAAAAATTGCAGGATTTGGAATTGCAAGTGCATATGTTTTTTTCTACTGGTGTATCTGAATGAACAACCTATGGCCTGTCGCCTAATGATGTTTCGCAATTCAATCGGCGATGAAACACACCGCGTCATTTACACGATGCAGTTTGAAACGAACGAGGACCCAAATTGGCTGGAAACTGTCATCCAAAAATTCGGCGACTTTTGTGAAAGTCTGACTGAGACATATCAGCAGTATCACTATTTGATGCAAAACATGCTTTCCGAGGTCATAAATGTCACACTGCAAATTTCGTGATGAACGCACGGTATGTGACGGCCTACTGTTTAAATAATATCGCATTTTGCTCCCCCCGTAGTTTCACGAAGGGATCCTGGACCACGCTATTCTGGCCCATTCGGAGATAAACTACAGCATTAGCGGAGCCCGCGAACTGACGTTCTGGCATTGGATGCCGAAGCAAATACGAGATCGTGTTAAGTTTTCCAGCTTGCTGGACCCACAAAGCTCGACGAACTAGAGAAGCAATGAGGCTTCGTGGAGTTTCAGGTGATCTTTGTTAGTAATTAGCGGTGTACATGTTCTCTGAAAACAGAAAGACTATTTAATCACAGTGGACTACTACAGTGACTAAGTAGAGATCGAACCACTCGCCGCTACCACCAAGGAATCAGTCATTAATAAGCTTATATATCATTTCGTCAGACACGGAATAGCTAAACAACTGTACCCCAGGCAAAGCCTGGCATGTTACAATTGCTCTACTCGAGACATTTGCAAATGTGTAGGCAATTTTGCATTGACAAACCAAGACATATAATAGCCAGTCTAACGAAAATATGGAGCAAGCAGTAAAACTAGCCAAAAGCCTGTTGTCAAAGGCTACAAGCACTCACGTGGATCCATATCTGATATTTTCGAAAATTCGCAAAACACCTGCACCGGATATGGGCCCAATCTATTCTGACACCTGTACTGCAGAATGACCAGAAACCAATTGCCTGCTTCCGCTAAACTTTTACTCCTAAACTTGCTATGGCGAGAGCAACTGCAAAGCAGTTTCATAAACGCATTGTTGATCAAAAACGTTATTGTGATCGCGGTACGTGGGAGTTACCGGAGCTACCGGTACATGAGGAAGTGGGGATCCATCCAATACGACATGTTTGAACGCTGAGAGAACGGTGTAGTGACAAGAAAGCTCGAAGAATTATCGTATGAAGTCAGCAGTGGATTAAATTAGGTCAGCAAGAACCGAGTGTGACTGTGGTTTCATCGGGAACGAGAACACAATCTGTTTTAAACATTTGTCGGTTTACGGAGAGGTCACAACGACAGGGGCAGCGAAGCCAACGGGAATTGGAAGAGCGTTGTGGGTTTTGAGCGAAGACGATGCAGCTGATTTAGAAACAGAAAATGTTGCGATAGGATTGTGCGACAAAAGTAGGATGCGTATTTGCATGGTGAAGTAAATGGCCAGGTTTGCGCACGCCAACACAACCGTTCATTGGGCGCTTACGAATATCTGGCCTATTTGTTGATTTGTTCTTATTTGGCTAAGCTGGAGCTGGCTTGTTTAAATGAGTTAAATGAATAAAGACATGAATTCAGAAGCGTCGGTAGGTATGGAATTGACGTAGTGATTTAAATCAAAGTTATGCTGTCATTTTTACTGAGCGTGCTTTATCGAATAAACAGCTTGTTCCTGAAAGACGCAGTTTTGCGACAAGCCACACGGTTGAAAGAAACGCAAGCAAACATGTTTCAAGAATATCCGCTTATGACAGTGACCATAGTCAGCGGATTTAGAGACACAGGCGCTGCAATGCGGTTGTAGCATCTTGTTCACTTCATACGCCTAGACTCGGAGCTCAATCAAGCTACATGTAACATTCGCATAGCCATGTTTACCTCCGAGAGTACCATGTTAGAATTCACTAAATGCGTGAGTGTCCCAGTCAACCTAATCGCACTATTTCATGAGAAAATAACTGCAGTTAACAACTGGAATGGATTGACACGATTGACAAAACCAAAATGCGCTTGCACACATCTCTTACACTGACTCGCTTACGCATTCCGGATGATATGGTTTAATACAATTTGAACATTTTCACAGTATGTAGGACTTTACGGCAAAACCCTGAAGAGCACACGCGGCGTTGCGCCATGTTTGGAATGCTGGTTGTAATTTCGTCATTTGAAACGAATTTTATCCGAGATTTCCCCGTGGTAGTTTTGCTAACGTACATTCCATTGAAATTAATTGATGCACCTGTTGTAGGGCCCTGTTGAACCGGGACAGGTTTACATAGAGTGCAAACGAAACTCGATAATGACGAAAATCCAAGGCAAATTCCTAAGCTAAATTAATCGCGCGACAATATTTTAAGATTTTCGAAAGGCTTCAATAGCTTTTTATTTCTAACAAGCATAAAGGGAAGCATAACGGGGTGTTGCAATTTTGTAATAAACCACGAAAGCAATATACCTGTCTGCCCTAATTAGGCATACTTAATGCACTGTGTGTTGTAGGAATATCAGCGGAGATCGCTGAACTTACAGAGCTGCGCATCGTTGGCAAAGAAAACAGGCGTCTTTGTGGAGACATTGTCACTGTCGATGTAGGCAAATTTTAAGGGAATACTATATAGGGAATCACCCTTTAGGATGCGAACAATGGCAAATACGATGTCGTTCCGTTGAAGGACTAAAAATGGTCTTTCATATGACAGGACCATCAAATAAATGGCATAGTAAACCGGGAGGGATACCGCTAAATTGCGGTCTGCAGATACAAATGTCGGACGGCGCAACAATCAAGTCTCCATTTTGGTCATAAAAGTAAAAAATGCTTGTTACGGAACATTGACATTTGGTTGCGGCATACGTCTCTGCATCGCATACTTCTACTGAGCCGCCCACGCCGGATAAAATGTACTGGCTGAGGTGTTCACGCTGTCCACTCCACACACGCCCTGATATTTGGACAGCTCAGTCGGTTGGCCGTCCTTATGTTTGGCTTTGCGCCAAGTTTCCGTTTGACAAAGTTCTAACGTTGCCGGAAAATGGGTGCCAGATTCTGCCACTTGCCACACCCTTCCCCATTTCGGTCTCAGTTTGTCGGTCATTGAAGTGCTGTTTACTCTGCCGCTGCGCGTCCTGTTTATGTCATCCCCCTCAGTATCTGCACCAACTGGTCGGTCATGTCGTCCGTTCCAACGGCAATAACTTTTTCATCTTCTGATCAGCCTTTTACGATTGCCCGCTGCAGACATTTACAAACTGGATGCTCCTTTTTGTTCCGTCGTAATAACTATAAACGCTCTCCGGCAAAGGCTCGAGGTTGTTCGGCATGGACCGTGTCTAGTTCCTCATACATCCCATCTGCATCCGGGAGCTGTGATCTGAATAGCTCATCCGTGATGTCCAGTTGAGATCCGGGGAAATATTCGTTCATTCATTCATTATACACATCAGCTAGAGGTGGGAAAACACATCGCTCTTGTGCCGCAATACATGAAAGAAATACATAAATACATACCTATAACACAATACACAAAGGAAAAATATGTACAATGGTTGCATGCCAGCTGAGCCATTATCAACCGATAGGCATTCTTCCGGTAAACTTCCAGCCAGCTACTAGGCAAAAAGCGAAATATTTATGTTTTACCCTAGGAAATGAGATCGTAGATGGAGGGGGAGACTACAATGAATGTGGAGGGACAAAGGAACTCACAGCAGGAACGCCACTAAGGTCGGCTCCTTGCCATATCAGCAAGTGTATCCAGCCAAACGTGTTCACCGCCTTTTGGAACCCAACCAGGGAGCCGTGAAGCTCCAAACTAGACTAGCTCCGAAGTGATGGACTTCATTCCTCTGGACCAAGTCATCGCTTGGCCACCCCTCCTATTCTTCCACCCACATCCCCGGTGAGCAAACAACGCATGTCGCGGGAGTCGGTGGGCTGACATGCATAACACGTGGCCGAGCCATCGGAGCCTGGTGCGTGAAATGACGGTGCTGAGCGGTTCAGATCCTTTTCCTAGGCCATAAACAAGGCGTCGAACACGCTCGTTACTCACGCGGTGTTCCCACCATATGTAAGCCAATCTGCGAAGGCACCGATGGTCGAACGTAGCTAGCCTCTTCAAATCCGCCGATCTTAGGGGCCAGTACAGTAAGGTCGAACGTACCGCTGCATTGTACACTCTACCCTTCAGGGCGAGTGTGATGTCGCGCCGCCGCCATAAGTGGCGAAGGTTAGCAAAAGCACTTCGAGTTTTTAGTAAACGGTTCGTGATCTCGTCTTCGATCCCAAGGGCGCTGATACAACTTCCCAGGTAATTGACGTTCTGAACGACTTCTAGCTGATCCCCACCAAGGGTCAGAGCAGGATGCGATCCCTGCCAATCTTGGAGGAACACCTTGCACTTCGATGGTGCAAAGCAAAGCCCGAAGCGGCAGACAGCCAGTGCTAATCTGTCCAGCGCGGCTTGGCACGTCTGGGAGCTCTCACAGATGAGGGCAATGTCGTCTGCATACTCTAAGTCAAGAAGTCGATCTCCTGGGAGTAGCTCCACACCTTCCAATCATGTCCTGTAAATGCCAACTCCATGACGTCATCAATAGCGAAGTTGAAGAGGAAAGGTGACAGCGGGCATCCTTGTCTCACACTGCTGGTGATATTAAAGGGTGGCGACAGCTTGCCGTAAGCCATCACTCTGCCCGTGCTACGCGCATATAATGCTTGGATAATATTTACATATTTCTCGGGCACACCATTCCTGAGTAAACAATTCCAAAGGGCACATCGATCAACCGAATCGAAGGCACCTTTGATGTCGAGGAACACGACAACGGTGGGACTCCAATATGTGGGGCGGTGCTCCAACAACTGACGCAAAGTGAAGATGTGGTCGATGCAGCCATGACTCCGACGAAACCCTCCTTGCTCCTCACGAATCTGGCTTTCACGAGCGCCAGTCATTCTGTGAAGAATTATGGAGGCTAGTAATTTGGAGGCGATGGAGATCAGACTGATTCCTCTATGGTTGCCGCATTCCGAGCGAGAGCCGCCTTTGAAGATGGGAACAAAATCGGAGCGGCTTCAGTCGGTTGGGACAGTCTCCTTCTCCCACAGTTTCACTAGTATTTCATGTAAAGCGTTAATAAGAGCACAGCCTCCGAATTTGAAGAGAACTGGAGGAAGACCATCTGGTCCCGCGGCTTTGTTCAACTTCAACGGTCCGATGTCACGTTCGACTTCTGAGGAAGAAGGTGGATCCAAAGGGACAGCTTAAGGAGCAGTGCGATCACCCGCCGGCGAAGAATTGAACCATTCTAGCCAATTAAATTGCTTTTCAAAATGCTCAGCTTAACGCTCCAGACGTTTTGACAAATTGTGGATAGGCTATCCACTCTCATCACAAATTGTTTCACTAACACCAGGTCTCCTGCTGCTCGTTTCCCGTATCAGACTGAATAACTTACGATGGTTGCCAAGGGCAGCGGTCACTTCCATCTCTGACGCACGATGAGACCACCAAGATTCGCGGTCTCTCTT
Source organism: Dicrocoelium dendriticum (assembly GCA_944474145.2). Classification (NCBI taxonomy): domain Eukaryota; kingdom Metazoa; phylum Platyhelminthes; class Trematoda; order Plagiorchiida; family Dicrocoeliidae; genus Dicrocoelium; species Dicrocoelium dendriticum. Next base: position 6,738 of record CALYDF020000453.1, on the reverse strand, counting down.
CAGGCTAGCGCGGAGTTTTGCCCGGAGCTCTTTGCGAGTTTCATTGTGTTCGCTTCCAGCCAGGATATGCCGGCGAGCGTCCATAAGTTCCAGAGACCGAGAAGAGACCCAATCTCCATGTCGGCTTTTAGTCATACCACATGAGGATTTGCTTGCTGCTAGTAAGGTCTGGCGAACATGTGACCAGTGACCATCAATTGTCTCCAGTGAGCGATTGCTCAACGCGCATGTCAACGTACTTTGATACGCATTCAGCACAGCTGGCTTTGTCAGTTGGCTGGTGTCAATGCGCTCACATCTTCGTCGTGGGCGTCCGCCAAAGCGCATCCGCACGTCAGCACATACAAGTGCATGATCGGTGTCCACACATGTGCCCCAAACCGAGCGACAATTCTGCATGCAGCCTCTCCAGCGGTAACTTATCGCAATGTGATGGATCAGCGTCCAAGGCTGGTTCGAGGCTGGTGGGCACCAAGTCACCCTCCGGAGGGTGCTGTGTGTGAAATTAGTGCTCGCAAGAAATAAGCGAGCATCTTCACACAAATGAAGTAACCGCTCACCGTTATCATTACGGGAGCCTACACCGTGCTGACCGCCCAGATGCATTTCATCAGTGGACAACTTTCCAACTTGTGCGTTCATATCCCCCGCCAGCACAACAGTGTCCGTGCTTCTTCTGTGGCGAAGGAGCTGAGTCAAGTTCGCGGTAGAAGTCGTTCTTTACCGAATCATCGCTACAGTTTGTGGGTGCGTAGGCAGCTATGATGAATAGACACCTAGTAGTCCCGCGCGACTTCGAAGCTTTAAACGAGCCAGCCAATCGGACCGCACACATCCGGCTACTGATTAGAATCCAAACAACCAGAGCAGCTTTTGCCCGGGGACTCAGGGCAATGCCAACACCAGCTTGGCCGGTGCTCGAAGCTGCATCGTCACCGGATAGGCGTACTAAGAAAATACTGCTTGCGTCACCTGAAGGGGATCGCAGAGTGAGCACAGAGCTCGAGTCTTGCAGTCGGGTCTCTGATAAGCAGCAGATATCGATCGAGAGGGTCTCCAATGTTTGGGCAAGTGCTGCCTGTTGACCGATCTGTAGTAGTGTGCGTACATTAAGGTGGATCGAGGGCACCAAATGGAAGCCGATGAACTGGAATGGACCGCTTGGTTGGACACGGGCTTGTCGACAGCAGAGGAGTGACGCTCCGCGTTCACATGTGAGTTGAAATTAGAAGATAAATGCCTAGCAAAGCATGTTGGGCGAGGGCCAAGAATCGAAGGGCTGAAAACTGGGGGGATATAAGTGAAGTTTGGAGGGGACGGTAAGAGTAAAAAAGAGTAAGGGGGGAATAAGAAGAAGGGAAGTCTTGAGCAGTAGCATCCAAACCCCTATCTACGCTGCTTGATGCAGCGGATAGGGCACCGTTGATTATCCTCTGCGGTGGCCAGAGCATCAGCAATATGTTTGAGATAATATTCATGGTATTGCGTGGGCAGTATACTGTCAGGTTTCCCAGGCCTAGACAGGAGAACGATTAGGGTTCTCAACCAAAGTCTTTGAATAAAAAACCTGACCGCAAGGCAGCGGGTTTGGCGTTGGGCTACAAGGAGTACGTTTTAAGGAATAAGGTGCCACCCTTATGCCAACCCCCAAGCTGGAGGACCAGGAGGCTTAGTTTGTCTGGCCTCTAACCATTGACCAATCTGGTATGAGTAACTTTGAAGGTGCAAAAGCACCACCCAGCATAGCTCAATGGATTGCTGAGGCACACAAACCATCGCACCACGGTAAGGCCCAGCCTCATTGCGATGGTCCGGGGAAATATACCATATTCAAATGGTAATTGTGGAGATAATGTTTATTATCTGAATGCGGCACAGCATCACATGAGTTGACTTTTTGACAATAGACACCAACGTGTTTGTATTCAGTGAGCAAGTGGTATTTCGTCTGAAGTTGTAGTCGTCGGAACGTTCGACTGCGTACGTAATGGCAAGTATCTCCTTTTCAATGTGTGTTTAACGCCACTCGGCTGGTGGCAGAGCTCTAATGCGGAAACCTAACGGCTTCCCATTTCGCATTAGCGCCGCTCCGATCCCGTGCTGACAGCTGCCACATTGTATTCCGTGAGGCAGGGATGGATCGAAATATGCGCGTAAGGAAATCTCAGCAATTAGGTACTGTACTGGTTAGAATGCTTTCTATTGGTTAGTGCCTTAATGGCAGGTCTCATCTTTGTGCGTCAGTTTCCGTATGGGCGTTTTCACTCCGGCCAGTCCCAGTTGAATACGGCTTAGGTAGTTTAACATTGCATTCAATCGGCTGACTCATTTATGATCCGCTGGTATTAGCATTTCTATGATGGCCGTTACCTGTTCCGGATTTGGCTTCACACCCTGACAGCTTAGAACGTGGTCACAAAATACCGCTTTCGGTCTGCTCAATTCGACTTTTGCGTACTTATTTTTGAGGTGCTCGTCAACGCACTTTTGAAGAAACATTCAGGGTGCGGGTGCTTTCGTCTGCTTTGGAGCAAAAACTGAGCACATCGTGCGCTAGCAAGATTGGTTCCTGGTAAAACCTGCCGCGCTTTTACCAGATGTTTCTGGAATTTCTCTTTCAGAGTCGGTAGGCTGTAGTGTTCTATTCAAAAGGGTTGAGTTTAGCGGCTTTGGATCAATACATGCTCGTAAATCACCGGACACCTTGGTGACAACTTTTAAGTGGCCGCCTCAAGATGTCGGTTTGTCTCATTTATTTCTTACCCCGAGTGTGGGTATGCCATCCAGCCCAAAAGAAATGTTTACAAACAACGGTAAAGGCAAGTTCCTATCAAGATAGGACTACTGTCATGTCTGATTCGTTTAAGGACAGCTGTGCGGACCCATCGAATCTCCGCACGGCCTCAACATAAACGCTAAGATATCGGTCCAATGTATCTGTGAATATATGCCACGAATTTATAGAAACCTGGTATTTGAAAGCAACAAAACGGTGCTGCCCAATGTATTTATGACTCAAGATTGACAAGAAATCTTCAAGTAACACGAAAAAACTCAAAGTGATGACCAGTTTCATCCTTCGGATTTGTGCCTTTAGGTACTACGCTCCTCTTGGTTGACATTGAAAATCGTTTCCACATCAAGAGGCACTTTTCCATCAAAACTCCGCACTACAGAACAGCATTTCTCCTAAACGATGTAAAACGTAGCATATTTTATTAACTGGAAACATCCAGGATTTGGACAAACAGCGTCTCATAGATACATATATCATCCGAAGGCCCCTGTTGTTAATGGAGAACTCTGGTGTAACCAGCGAATCTTCAGAGTCGACAGATTTCACTTTACTTGAGCGACAACTTTGCATAAACTGGCTTTTCTTCGAACGCTTCATACATGTCTTACCCTAAGACGGGCAGCTTCCTTTTCGAGGATAGTGACAAGGACCACAATACTGACATTTTTGTATTTGTCAGAAGGTGGGTCGCGACACAGAAACGCTGAGCCGGGAACCGGCGCATATTTTAGCTACCTTACCAGCTTCATCTTTCGGTTGCCGTTTCACTATTGTAAATACTAATGCAGTGCTTTAATGAAAGATATCTTTGTTGTGGCAACCTCCGCGTAATGTTCTAGTTTTAGATATAAAGTTCAATTCGAAGCCTTATCAGCGAGTCGTTTAGTCATTCTCAAATTGTAGCAAGTTCTTGCCAATATGTGCAGCTCGGTGACGTATTTATTGATTGAGTCACCATGGAGACGGTCGCGAACAAAATATACATAGCGCTGGTACGTCTCATACCGCTTTTCTTCGCGAAATTCACCGAACCTTTGCATTATGATATGCAGTATTTGTTTACGCCGTTGTAATGCATTGTCTATAATTCGCATTTTGCCTCATCACCAATCGAGTGTCGGAACGTTGCCAGCTGGTAACCTGCCCGTTGGTTCAGTACCTGCGTCAGTATGGCGAAATCTATTCACTTCGCATTCCACAATCGCCAGTATTCAGGCAAAGATCCCTCTGTCATCTCTAAATGACTAGTCGTGGAAACCAGCGGCCGCCCTTGAAGACACGGTTTCACTTTGCTTACTGTTACTCTGCTGGTTCTTTCTCCTCGTCTCCAGGTTAAAGTGCGCTCTCAAAATGCACAAGTCGGACTGACCAACGAACAAGTCTCTATTTCCACCGTAAATTAAAAAAAATATTTCTTTGTTACGGAACATTCGCTTTGGGTTTCGGCATACTCATCCGCATCGCACACTACTTCTGAGCCACCCACGCGGGATGAATGGTGCTGGCCGCAGTTTTCACGCTGTCCACTTCGCCCACGCTACGGTGTTTGGACAGCTGAGTCGGTCGGACGTCCTCATGTTTGGCTTTATGCCAAGTTTCCGTTCTGAAAAATTTCTCACACTGCCAATGCCATATTGTCTGATATCCCCTATTGCAACGTATGCGTGCTTGAACGTTTGAATCTCCGGCGGATAAAATGTTTGCTGGCTCTGCACACGTGTGTTAATACGTGTGAAATAACCTTTGCTTGAAGCGAGTTAGTTTTCTGTGATAGCGCCATAGGAAATGGCATCTGCAGCTGCGGCAGTATAGTTGATCGTGTTACGAATTTCCCGGAAAACTAGTTCGCACTAGATGCCTGCAGGTAGAACTTGTGGCTAGCGCGTATATCTAACTTGACTGTAGGCATCGCCTTTGACCATTAAAGAAGGTCCACCGCATGGAGGCTAGCTATAAGTTTACGATGAACACCGTCGACCCTACAGTTTTGTCACGAAAAAGCAGCAGACCAGAGCTACCCCGGAACCTACGTATGGAGAAAACTGTCTGCACCCACGCGCGTTAAAATGAAATCAACAGATGTTTGAAATGTAATCAATCAACTGCAAGCTCACGTAGTTGGGCCAACGGCTGCGAAATATAAGTCCGAGTAGGATAAGCGAATCATGGACAAAAACATACAATAGTACTTGAACACGACATTGTCCCATCCTCTGTTCGTAAAAATAAAAACATTACATGTATATGTGCGATTTAGTTTACTATCAGAACCCCAGCGAATTGTCCGATTGTGTTTCCCGTTAAAGCGTGGCGTCAGACAGGACGGCCTATCCGACCGGAAGGTCGTAGTTTTGTACTAGTTTGTACGGAGCGCTGTGTTAGATGGCCGTTCGTCTGATCAATAGCAAGTTGGGAAAGCGCTGAATGAAGCTGTCTAGCTTTCAACATTGTCACATCAGTCAAATTGTAAGTTCCTGGCGTGCACACAGACTACACACGTGTCGGCTGTCCGAATACATTACCTTCTTTCCGGGAATAGCGCAGCCTCACACGAACAAATGCCTCTGGAGCTTGCGTTCTCCTAACGCGTTTATATTTAGCATGGTAAACAGCCAGTCTTTCGTATTCTCTGTGATCGGCGGTTTCTTCGGATGTAAAGGCTACATTTAATAGAGTTGGAATTGTTCTCCCTGGCATTAATTCCGACAGCTCGTTGCCCTTGCAATATGTGGAGAGGTTGTGTCTACCTACAATGCAGATACTAACGCATCATCCCAAGATTCTCCCGAAATCCGTAGAACTTGTAGAGATTTTTGCAAAGAAGGAATCAGTCCTTTGCCGAGTACATACGCTACAGGATTATAACGCTTACTCCTCGTTTGTCTGATACCATTGCGCCTTAGGAATTCAGCATACCCATTACTTCGCAATTGTTGACCGTTATCAGTGACTATTTCTTCTGTCAAACCGTACCTTGCGAATAAATAACTGAGACACTTTATGGTGACGACTGCAATTACGTCCCCGCATAGAATAGTCCCCGGTCGCTTGCTGCGGAAACAGATGGCCACTAGCTCATTTCGTTTCTGCGGGGGTGCATTAGCAAACGATCTCATAATCTAGATGGCAATTTTTGCCCAAATCTTCATTGGGTACACGATAGGTTGGACTGGAGCATACAGGGGCCTCGCACTCTTATGTTATCGTTGAGAAGCGTAACATTCGCAAATAACCGTCCCGACACTGGAATTTAACTTCGGCCACCAATAGTACTGTCGTATACGAGCTTTTGTTTACACAATCCCTGGATGACCTTCATGCACACATGCAACCGCCATAGGAATAAGAGTTGCCGGGACAACAAAATGCTTGCCTCTAATAGTGCAGTTGCCCACAATAGGAAGCTGGTTCCGTTGAGTATAGTAGAGAAGTAACTCAGTATGAAACTTAGTACGACTGGGCCATGAAGTGGATACGCACTCCCGAATCATTTATAGGTTAGGGTCCTATTCACTGTGCTCCCCTATCATGTCAAATGTTCTGGCAGGTGTTCCGTCTGAGCATTACGATATAATTTTCCCTACTCGATGCCCTGTTTTCCCTTCTTTGAAAAATGGTAGTTTCGAAAATGCATCTGTAAGTTGGTTTAAGCTTCCTGGCACGTATTTTATTTAATAAGCACTTCAATTAACTTGAGTACCCGTGACCCAAGCCCACCGGCTTTTGGCCTTTGTTACCGCGAGTTAGTAACGTTGTAATAGCAGAACGATCGGTTCGCAAAGTGAATCGACTTCCGAATAAGTAAAAGTACCGTTTCTCACATGCCCGGACGCATGCGAGGGTCTCCTACTCGCCGGTCGAATAATTGCTTTCAGTACCAGACAACGTACGTGACACGTACGCAGTCACTATCATATCGCTATCGTGCAGCATTGACAGAA
>CALYDF020000452.1:0-65636 GCA_944474145.2 Dicrocoelium dendriticum | reverse complement strand
TTATTCTGCAGTGGAAACGACACTGCAGGAGGAATATAATGCAAGAGAAATAGAGTTGGCACCAAATGTACACTTTTCAGTGTTTATCGTCAATTCGTGTTCAGATAAACGGTCAAAAACTCATCGTGTTCCCCATGGAGGAATCTTTTAAAAACCTTCTTAGCTGCCAGACTAGCGGTGAGACCCACAATGTGGGGGATCGGATAGCGACCACGATATTCGCCGCAACGACGCAATTTTGCCAAGGTCTTCTTCGGAAACATGTGTAGAGGTGATACCTTAGTTCTGTTGCATAGTCGGATGAAACTGAGTCTAAGGATGTGATGGAATTCAGCTAGCGTGACACTTGTTTTGCCTAAAGCGAGTCATCCAAGTCGGGCGCTCGTTGGTGGGTCGTGCGTGATTATGTGATGAACGACCATTGTAATGACTGGCCAAGGCACTTAGTTGGTCGTATCCGTTGAAGCTATTTGGAGAGTAGACTCGAATTATCTGAAGATATGTAGGTGCTTCCTAACACAGCACATATAATCGGTGCGTCTGAACGAACGCCTGCAACCTCTAGTTATGTACCGTCGTCTAAAAACATGTGTCAGCCAGTATCATCAGGCAGTCCAAAATGGCACATAAAATCGATACCGGCGATTTTGAAGGGTACGGACGCGACAGTGAAAACCCAATGTAAACTCCGGCTGAGATTTAGGTTTAGGCACAAGTACACTGATAGTATGACGCTATCGGAGAAGCGTTGGTCACACGCAACTTGTATGTGACCTTTGAATGCTCGTCGCTAGCTTTCATTTGGATAATGCTCAAGTCTACACCCGTGTCAATAAGAAATGTCGTGTAGTATGCACATCTTTATTATATATTGTGAGAAGAAACGTCAGCGGTAAGCTTAAAGCGAACAAATGTTTTCGATTATTCATCATCAGGCTTGGTACAGAAATATACGTTGGGAAGAGGACTTCCTACGGGAAGGCAGAGAGTAACTACTGATTGAACAAAACTTGTCAAATGCTTAACGTAACGTGTCATGTGGTCAAGTGACTGAAGGCCTGTGATACCACTGAGAGAGGTCCTCACTCATTTAAAATTTTTGTTCAAGCAATATTTACTCCCTGTTTTCCCGTATGAACTCATCTTCTCAACGTATATTTCTGTACCAAGCCTGATGATGAAAGAATCGAAAACAATTGTTCGCTTTAAGCGTACTGCTGACGTTCTTCTTACAATATATGATAAGAAATGTATTGCAAGTGTGTCTACCTTAAGGTAAAATTGACGACCTGTGTTTTAATTGATGTATGTGTTAGTCGTGCTAGCAAGCGAGCGGTTAAAGTTCCTTTCCACGGTTGAGTCGTGCTTAATGCAGGGAGCAGACAAAATGCAGCTTTTCCGTCGTATTAAAGGTAAGACCAACGTAATTCATTGCCCGGTTTGGAAATATCGGACTGAGGACGTGTGGAGGAAATTTTTAGCTATTGTGTTCTGCTAAAGGAACGGTAGACAAAAGGTCGGCAACGTCGGGCGGTGAAGTACCATGTTTCAAAGCCAACATTGCTGCTGGCCTACTGAGAAGAAGCGCAATTTCCTCGTCTTTAGGATCATTTCGACTTGGCGACTGCGAGTACCTGCGACACTCGCATTTTATCGTGGTAGAAACGTTACTTAAACTATCAGTTGTCCGAGACGTAAGACGCTTGCACGCCGTGTCTGCTGTGGTAGTTAGTTCATTCAGGGGCTAAATTAGAAACATGGCAGCTTAATCACCAACGGAGCTGGAAAAGCTGCAAGCCACAGCTCATTTATTTCTCGTTGGCGTAAGTAGTATGGACCAACAATGAGCAGAATTTCGCGGAAGTACGTCGACGGCTTGCGATTTCCCAGCTTTAGAGCCCTGCGTTAGGCTGTTACTTATTTAAATCGTAACTTCTTCATTTCGTATTTTGATTTGTTCGCTGGGCATAGTAGTATATATTGAACTAGCGTCTCCACCGATACAGAAAGATGTCAGGCGAATGAATGTATCGCAACCAGTCCAACTGAATAACTCCATTTTCGAGATTGATCTCAAAAACAGCAAACCAAATATATGGGATGTTTCATGAAATCCGGAATAGCCACCGTTAGCAAGCCTACAGAGCAAAACGACTGAGAAGCTATGTGTGCTTCGTGCATATCAGATTTTAAATATAAACAACGTGGCTACGAAACCATTATAAGCAAGCAACAAATAGATCCAACTGTAAAATCGAAAAAGCAACAAACTTACCAAAAATCTAAATGACGAAAACTTTCAAATTCGGCTTACGAATCTGAGTCCTCAGTTTGCAGGACTAATAGACACAAAGCCTAGATGTTGTGCGTAATCGAGCACAGATATCAAAAATAAATGAAATCCGACGCAGTGGACTAGATTCTTGGGACTACCAGAGGCCCTGGACGAAGGAAACGAGATAAGCGGGAACGTAAGCATGGTAACTAACAGAGCAGACGAGTGCTGAGCTGGAGGTACAGGGTGAAGACGAAGGAAGTTAATATACAATTCCGCAGCAATTAAAGTTTAGTTGAAAGATAGTAGTTCTCTTTTGGGACATCACATGCACCTTCCTGAAAAGTCGTTCTCAAATGGTCGCCTAAGGTGACCAATGTTATCCTTCGAGTCCAATCACAGTGAGATTATCCAAGGAAGTTTGCTCTGTCCATTACTATTCCTGCTTTATAACATTGACATGGCACACCATGCTTATTCGCAGAGGATATAAATAGTGTCCACAAGTTCACACAAATTAACCTTCAGAAGGACGGATCTCTTCTTCTGGAGAATGTGTATTCCCTTTGGGACATGACAAGGCAAACTTGTCATGAATATCTCAGCATAAAATCTAAGTGTTATCTATCGCTGTTGTTTGATTTCTGAATGGTTTTGCGCACTCAACAACCAACGCCTCTGCGTACAATTACCTGCATGCGTTTTCCTTATACTATATGCCTGCACTTTCAATTTCTCGGAATAAAATTAATACCGTATAGCTCAAGGCAGACAATCCCTGACCAGTACATTACATGCGATGCTTACAATCGTAGCCAGATTTTACAATTGTAAAATACTCACATGTCACATGCAGGAATAACAGCATAAACTGTCTATTCATGAGTAAATCCGACAAAACGGTTATACACTGATTCCGATATGTTTCCATATTTCTCCGTAATTTGTCATGACCGGTACGCGCTTAAGCGCATTTAGGAAAGTTTAGCGTCTGTATCGCTTGTCCGGCGATCCAATCGGCAAACGATGTTGGATAAAGAAAGCCCGCATGCATGTGGCTGTATTTGGGGGTACACAATCGCGTGCAAATCCATGGGTTTTGTTCCACCCTTTGCTGGACTGCATGGCTTTCCTTGAGTGATGTGCACAGTGCCACCAAATGTATCAGCCGAACAGTTGATAGTTTCGGTCCACCGCGGCAAAAATAGCTAACTTGACAGTGAATGTCCACACAATTGCGTAATAGTAATGAACTCCACTGGACGTTTTAGTGTGTTAGCATGCCAAACGAGAATCTGTCGATCACCCATCTGTATCTCCCTCATCCATGAACCCCCGGCTCTAGGTGGAAGAGAAATATCCTGAGAGGATTCGGCAACCTTCGGCGAGTGCGCGTTACTGATATGTCCCGGTGGGACGAAAAGGCAGTCCAGCGCTTTTCTGAGTGTGTGTTGCCCGTCGGTCTGAGACTAGCTGAGACAAATCTTTACAAAACTCCTTGACACGATGCGGCAGCGAAAGCTTGAGAATAACTGGACAATGCTGTACAATCGGATTCTTGGTACTAAATATAGCAATCCAGCTACATTAACATTTGCAGCACCGTTACGTTTGTGTTCATCGTAACAAAGACTATGCCCTGCTTACACCATGATGCACACTAAGTATACGGTCCGACTTCCTACTAATCAGATATGCCGCTCTGTGGAATTAGCTCTCATCGGAATTAGCTGGTATTCCATTCGAAATAAGCTCGGAAGATACCCTGAGGTGGACACGAACATGGCAATTTGATCATGCGAATGCTCATCTGGCGACCTGTTTGATGCGGACGCACATAACTTCTAATTTGTGAAATAGTAGAAATTCTCGCAATTATCCCTGTGTTTGCAACTTTCGAAAAGTGCAACAATACCTTCCAACATGGCGTAAAACACAAACACGTAGGACATATACGTTCCTAGCAACATAGAAAAATATTACAACACAACCACAAGAGCATAGTATGACCTGTACACATATGTTATGTGACACGTATGGACGTCGCTTCTCAATTGATAACTATATATATTATCAAACGTAAATACAGACGTTTACAATCCCACGTAGGCTTAAGTGATAACCACTTGCACTCTCTGCCATTTGCAAATATCCGACTGGAATACTAGCTAAACTAATGACACGTGGATTAATGGACTGCAACTCCTATATTCACATTTAGGCTTAGATGCGCAAAGGATTGTTGAGTTTTCGCTCGGTAATTCGCAGGAATTGTATCCCCTAAGTTTCATCTTGGTCCACTGTGACAATAAACCAGAGCATCAATTAGCTGAGCGACTGTTCGCCGCACAAGTGAATGGACGATACCAACAATCAGGTAACTTACAGCTGATCCAACAAACGGTGTTAAACCGCACCAGCCCTTTAGGTGAGTCAGACAATTGACAATTGGAAAGCACAGACCACAGATGCAAGTAAGTAGATGTATGCGTTTCGTATTGTTTTCTCAATACCGTTGACGAGAAAATATTTGCAAATAGATATATATATATGGATGGGTACAGCCGAATAAGTTTGAGGGGCAGATTTTACAAGGGAAGTTCACTCATTGGTCCGAGGTAGATTTAAGTAGACAACTAATTTTTAAAAAACTCTGTGCGAAGACGAAAGCTAGCAGACGTTAACATTTCGTATTGTCCGGTCAGTGCCAATACAAAAACAGGAAAATAAATAAATATGTTCAGCTAGAGTGTGACCGGGTAAATAAAGACAGGGTGGGGTAATGATATGTCACCCTACGTCTATGGGAGTCTTAAGATTACAAACAATTGTTTTGAGCACAGAGTGCCGGTTTGATCCTGCTAATTGTGACAACTTCGGCGAAATGTAGGATGCGTGTGTTAGCATAACTCAGAAAAATTTTGCACTGTGTGACAATGTCGAATGGAGGACAAGTAGACAAAAATTGCCCACCTATGGATGAGGCAGATGTCTTTCGTTAACAGGTGATCGACGAAGCAGATGACTGGATAATTTCACACTGCACCCACTTAAGTGGATTTTCCCTTACTCTGGAATTCAACATTCTCCCGATTCGGTCTATCTTACGTGACTCAGCTGCAAGTGTATTGTTAAATGCAGTGTGGAATCGCGCCGACAGGTTGTCTTTCCTTCGTTGGGGGAACAGGCACTTTGTTGGTTCAATTAATAAGGAAAGCTTCGACAGTGTAATATGTCCTGTGAACAGCGGAAGTTAATCACTTTGTTGTCCTCGTGTTGGCAAAATCACCTTTAAACGGTAGTTCTATAAATATCGTGTTTTTGGCCACAGTGGGGATCTTCTTTCTCGCCACTCTCATCTGGCTATTTGTTGCGATATACCGACGAGGTTACTCGTTTTTCAAGCGAGCATTTTTCAACAACGCCTGTTTCTTTTACAGGCAATCTGGCTACATATTCTTCTTGCGCGATTGAACAAGGTGTTGACTGGTCTTCACTTGTACCGCATTGGAGTGAAGCTGGTACAATGCAGGTACTGCCCGGAGCATGTCGGTTTTCGGTAAACAGATCGCCTGATCGGACCGTTTTCTCTACGCCTAATCAGTACGTCCAAAAATACGAGAGTTGTTACATGCCACTTCGCTAGTTACTCTCAAATTTGTAGGTACACTATTAACATTTGGACGAGACGTGCAATTGCTGTTGTTTGTGACGAGAAAACTAAGATATGGTCCACGTAACGTTTGTAGTATAAAAGGCGGGAAATTGCTACAGTGTTCGCTGTCTCCACCATGGACAAGAAGAAATCCGCTAATAATGGACCCAATGGACGCCCAATTGCTACACCATCCATCTGGTGGTATGAAGTGTTTCGAAAGTGGAAACTGATAGTTTCTGGTTAAATTAACAGGGTGTCTTTCAACAACTTGGTTGGTATTGGAAGAGATAAGTTGGAAGGTCCCGCCAACTCACACACACACTCAATGAGATCACGTATTGGAACATTGGTGAACAGCGACCGTACATCTAAAGAACACATATCAATATTTGATAACTAGATGCTGACAAGAGTTTCTATGACTTCAAAGGAGTCCCTGATATTGTGTGGAAGAGTACGATTCGTTAACGGTGTAAGAATATCCACAAGCCAGCGAGCAACCTCGTGTTGTGGGAAATTCACCATTGATAGAATTCGTCAGAGCCGTGTACCACTCTTATGAGTCTTCGGTAACCCGTATATTCGCGGCGTGATGGGCCCACCTGGTTTTAGGTTGCAATGATTCTGAATACCTGTAGCTCGGCTTGGAAGTTACTGTTTTCATTCGTTCACCGAGCTGAGTAATTTAATGATAAACGTTTCACCAATTCCCTCCGCGGCATCTTCAGTGCACTGCTCCTTAGAGGAAAATCGCACGGAAAGTGTCGTCGGGACGTAGCGCTTGAAATTAGCCTAGTCGATCTGTTTCCCGTGACCTCTGTTTGTTCGCTTTTTGGCCGTCCAGTTTCACGCTTTCTCATCTGTAGGTACACGGGATCGAGGTCAATGCGGAGGTTCAGTGAATTCTACATAGAGAACCAGGCCTCGAGGAATTCCGTTCCATTTCTTGTCCCTTCTGTGTCAGCATTTCTCTTTTGTCCCAGTTAACGTTGTGTCCTTCCTCGTCGAGATGCGCTGAGATCTGTGACGATACAAGATTCTATGGACGCTTGTGCTCTTGTATTCTTGTGGATAACTTTCTCCTCGTTTGAGCTACATAGTCTAGAGTATTGACCACGGTCCCTTATACCTACATCTGAGAAAGAGTGGAATTGGACGGCCAAAAATCGAACAAACAGAGGTCAAAGGACACAGATCGACTAGGCTAATTTCAAGCGTTACGTGAGATTTTCCTCTACGTAGCAGTGCACTGAAGATGCCAATGAGGGAAGTGGTGAAACGTTTGTCATTAAATTACTCAGCATGGTTTTAGGTTAGTATACGTCCTCTCCTCGATCGTTCGATGTGCAAGAAGTAGTTTTAGGTGATTTGTGATGCGACATTCTACATCGCAAACATCGTCCACCCCTTTGAGACGTCTAAAGTTGCTGTCCGCGTTAACTGTAACCTATATCTTTTGTACGTAATTCACCGTATTTATAACAACGGCTCCAAAGCACTTGTCCGGTCTACATACCAGTACGTCTTTGGTCTTCAGCTCACGAAGTGTATGAATATGACGTTTTGTAAGCGCACATCCTTTCTTCACTAGGGTAAACCTGAACTCATGAGCGATATGAACTAATTTGTTTTTAAACCAACTAACTTTACCTGCACTATTTTGCTGGAGGTCGGTTAAATGATCAAAGAAGTTCTCAAACTGAGCCTCTATTATCAAACGGTTTAGCTTACCAGGAGGAATGTTATAATCCAATCCGAGCGACAATTCCTCAAAGTGTGTTATCCAACGAAACGTTTGACAGGTTCAACACATATCACTCTATATCACTATCGCCCCAACCTTTTGGTGTGTTGTTTGTCGAAGGAAACGGCAGATGTGTGAAACGATTCTAGCATATTGAATGCACACTACTGACAAACATTTGAGTAGCAAGTTCTGAGTAATAGGTTTTAGCAGCGGTTTCATTGGAAGAGGGCTGGTATATGACAGGGACGTATTCTGGATACGACAATCTCGCTACAGCTTCAAATACCGCTGATAAGCATATGCTCGTTGGGACCGCCAGTGGTCTTGCCACACCCGACTGATACACAGTTAGCGTTGCCAGTCAGTTTGTTGAGTGAGCAGCCGCCAGTATAGCAACGCCCACGAACTGGTGTACAACATCATGCGGTTCGAGAGAATCTCCGAGTCATACTACAGTATTCGGACGTCGAAAGCAGTTGCCTCCGGCAAGAAGGCACTGATAAAGTATCAGTGCCACCGGAAAGGGTTTGCTCGCCATCCTAACGAAGGCAAAATACGAAGACTATTGGGTCACACACCTTGTTGGTAGGCTGGGGACTTCGTCCAGTATAACCAGGTTTCACATGGCGCATAATGACGAAATTCATGGAGACGAAGCATTAAAGTGCTTTGGTAGAAACCGTCGGTTAGAACAGGAAGAACTGTAGATAAGTAGGCCAATGCTTGAATGCCGAATCCGATATTTCAACATCCGGTTCTACGTCCGATCGAAGTTCGGAAGATATCTGATGAACGCGGACGTCGGTAACCTTCGAGCGAGGCATATGTTCGGGCGTAGCAATCCAGGTAATACGTTTTCCTATTGCGTAGCTTAAAATGCACCGTTTTTGAATATATATTGGACATGGAATCACAGTTTAACCAGCGAGTGTGAGCTCGGTGTTTGCGCGACGAAAGCAATCGGACCACCCAATTCGTCTACTCCACACCCGAGATGCTGGAGCTGTACTCCTGCTTTCCCGATATTTTGTTTATTGTTAGCACCTTATCCACTAACCAACAGAGATACATTTCATACCGACTGCTTATAGTCCATAGCTGTAGAAAATATCTGCCGGTTGCCATTGCTTTTCTCTGGCGGGAGACGGATACTGACTTCAGAACCTACCCCCTCACGTTCATGGAGTTTATATGTGGGGATTCTGGCGTCAAATGCATCATGTCCGATGGTGCACTCTCCATTGCGAAGACTGTATATAACATCTTTCCTCTCGCACATTATTTTATGTCGCATCCATATAATTAGAAATGTTCTCCAACGTTTTCCACAATCCACTTCATTCAGACGTCTTTTCATCGCGATGTACACGTTCAACTTTTGGAAATATTTAGCTAAGTTGGAACTCATTCGTATTAATGATCAACCTTTCTTGCACTATATAAGTTCCTTCATTCTGCTCAACGCCTGCAGATGGGCCAACAGCAGAATGCCTGGTGCTGCAACAAACGGCATACACGACACGAATATAGTGGAGTCCATGCATCGCTGCTTAAAAATGGAACTGCTGAATAGGCGAATTGGATTGTGGGAAGCCATGCGATTGTCACGGATGAGCGTGACGGATTTGACATGGAACTGACAAAATGCAATATCGGATGCATCTCCTCGCGACCTGCGTATTGTCGGTCATCTGGATTTGGACCGCTTGTGTTGCCTACTGATGCCGTACGCTACTTTCGTGATAGCCTCTGACTTGAATTCAACGTATCCGGTTGTGGTTCTCAACAGCGGTGAGCATGCGACCGTTTCCAGCAATGCTCGACTGTAGACGGGGAATCACAAAAGCCGTACTTGCGCATGCAAAACTAACGTGGGATTTGAACTTCAATGAGGACACCGGCTGCAGTTCATACAGCTTAACAGCGTGGATGTCAACGAACTACCGGTCAGCCGACGGTGGATGAGAGGGAATAATGGGGCACTTGACGTTTCAATCGCGCCGTTGGACGAGCCAATAATCGGAAGGTAAGAACCCGGCGCCATTATGTGTATGGCTTTGAAGGACCTACATGCAGTGTACCAACGACTGCAGCCAGCGCACTTCGCTCTGTATGCCGCGTAGCAACATAGTTTTGTTCAGCAAGCCAGCTCGCAGGAAATGCCTCCGTTCACCTTTTTCCCTCCAGTGCACATGGCCACGGACACAAACGTTGACGATTACAACCAGCTGCCAGAGTCCACATTTCTGAACATGGACCCTGCAACTCTCCATCTCTCGGCATTGCCAGAGGGGCTTGTCACATCGGCCACGGATAACGCGGTTTTTAGCGAGGATTGGAATATGGCAATTGCAAGCTCGGATGAAGAAGGCACTATACCAGCGGTTCTACCTGGTGCACAGCCGACGACCGCTGCTTACGACGCAAGGCATGAACCCCGCAACGCAACAGCCGACGAACAAACCAACTTTCCAAGTTTGCAAGATTTGGTGAGCGATGAAGTTATATGCGCAGAATGCGGCTTACAAGATCCGGAAGAAAACGAGGAGCGACCAATACACTGGGCTCAGTGCCCGTATCGTACACGTTGGTATCATTGAAGCTGTCTTCTGCAGCCCCCATAATAACGGTTTTCTGGTGCTTTTTCTGTGAACAGATATTTGCATAACACTGCGCCGTGAGTTGGTGACCATTTGCAGGTCTGAGATGTCAACTTGTTTTTCCTGTTCTGCTTAGCTGCATGTGCGATAATGATATTGTTAAATATCCGCAACTTTAATAATAATTTCATCGCCATGTAACAATGAAAGAGGATGTAAATTTTTCTTCTGTTTACTTCCACCGCATAAACGGAATCCCTCGTCAAGTTGATGCGGTGGTGTACTCAGTCGTTAATTGGACTAACATGTCTCAGGTTGTTTTCATATGGGTGAATTATGCTAGATAATAATCCATATATGATTTGTCATTCCTTCCAGGGTATCAACGAATGAGATGAAAGGAAGGATGAAGACAAATTCCCGATGTGCAATGTAAAACGAATAGAACGCTTAGGATGAACCGGTACATTTAGCCATATTACCTTCTTGTGCAATGTACACACATAATGCACATTGTAAATAAATAGGTAAATAAATGGTTTATTTTCAAATTTGTCGAAGCACAGCAAATCAGGCATGCTCAACATTTACAGACACTTATGTTTCGCAACAGACACATGTATGTACTCGGCGGTGGCCGAAAGATGAACTGGCTGCGGAGATTGAAGAAGTAAGCATGAGAAATGAAGTCGTCAATGGATGACGATACTTTTGGTTCAAGTGCGCATAGTGCAAACAGTCAAGGCATGGAAAGTATAGGGAAAACGGTATAAATAGACAGACAGTATCTTATGCTTGTACGTGTCAGGAAATACGACTCTTGTCGACTTGCCATTATGTAATTCTGGGCAGTGAGTTGATTCAGTGGCGAGTCACATCCGCGGTGGTTGGCGTGAAGTCGTCACAATCGACCGTCGAAAGCTAGCCTTCATGGAATAAACCACCTCGCGTACTTCGTCTAATAGTGCTTCGTGCGACTTTCAGCATCATATTATAGTTCAACCAGACAACGATTCCGGTCTATAAGATTCAGATGATCCAGCATCTCCCGAATCCAGCCCGTCGCCTCCCAAGACCAGTCGCTGTGGTCGTGAGGTGCGTAAGCCGGCTCGGTTCTCCGACTATGTACAGTATAAATACGTTTAGGTTTATATATATTGTATATATTTGCCCCATTTAGAGACAAATAACCTTTTGAAAAAAAAAAAAAAGAAAAACCTCCGAACAGCTATCTTTTAAATTCAAAAACCAAACACTCCTAACACACAGATCATTCGTTCATTCTTTCTGACCTTTTCTGAGAGTGTTCTTCTACACTCTTTTATCTACACGCCCCAACCCTCCCCTTCCATCTACTGGCCCATACGAGCAATATTTTCGAGGACCCTGACGAGAACGCTGGTCGTTTCACCGCGCTTCGCTTCTTCTTTGGAGGACGGGCGTTTCTTCGTGGGACGGTGATCATTTCTCCGTAGGACGAGGGTTGTTTTGGCGCGGGGCGGGGTGCGGCGGGGGGAAATACCACTCCCAAGCGCACCGTTTGACAGCAGCGGAGGTTGAGATCCTGTCGGCCAGTTTCTGGGCTAGCCAGATTTTTGTAGTCCGACAAGCCCGCTCCAACGGCTCGCCGAAATGCACCCTGCCCTGTAATCAATAATTAATTAATCACCAACGGCCTAGCGCACTCCGATTTCCGGCGAACCCCCTTTTGACACGAAGGCTCGCTCATTCGTACTCAGCACGATTTAGCCATACCTACCTCGATTTAACAGTTACTTTTGATATCGAAGGCTTTCTATGTTCAGCCTTCTAAGGGGAGCTCTGTAGCGCCCAAACAGATAACTGCAATGTTTATGTACTATTAAATCGTTGACCAATTGTTCATTATTCTTACTTGTTTTAATCTTGCTTACGACCGGATCGACATGCGACCGCCTTCTCCGTTCCCTTGCTAACGTGTACCTTCTGCCTTGCTTCATCCGTCCGCGCCTTTTTGCAGTCTATTGTATACGGTCCGCTGTCTCCGACTCCAATTGCCTTCTGATATTCACGCTTACTTTCGCGCACCGTTGTGTTCACTTATCCATGGGTGAAGGGTGTCGCTTTCGGTATTACCCAGTGTGAGCATGTTGCAACCGCACATACAGGCTCTT
The DNA here is from genome assembly GCA_944474145.2 of Dicrocoelium dendriticum. NCBI lineage: Eukaryota > Metazoa > Platyhelminthes > Trematoda > Plagiorchiida > Dicrocoeliidae > Dicrocoelium > Dicrocoelium dendriticum. The sequence continues at coordinate 53,203 of CALYDF020000452.1, read as the reverse complement.
TCAATCCGAAGAAGTTGTTCCCTTATGTTTTAAAATGGGCAGCAGTTCGAACTAGTGTATTCCATCGTTGCAGCGTGCAAACGTTTAACACGACCTTGTAGCGAATGTCGTTAGGCAGCCTACAGTTAATAGCTTTTAGCATTGGCTGCATGCTGTTGGGTGGCAACAACAAATATAACCATTTTTCGAACAGAATGTTCTCGTTTTACCCGTGCCCATTAATAAATTACAGTTACATAGTCCTACTTTTTGGCAATTCATTAGGTTACATGTTGCAGCCAAAACGATTAAGAAGCAGTGCTGCTGCCTGATATTTTAGAACACAGCACGGCAACTGTGCCAGTCAAATGTGAGCTACCGATGATAGTAATCATTGAAATGTTCGACTGTTTGTCCGTGCAATTAATAGGTAGCGATTAACTAGGTGGATAGTTGAGAGCCGAGCTTGTTAACGAAATGTCAGTCACAGAACGTTACTACCCGAAAGTGCTTGGGAAGAAGCATAATACCAAAGCGAGATAAATGTGAAGGTATTTTCCTCGCGGCAGCGTAGTAGTAATGATTAGCAGTACACCTCGTACACAGTGCATAGCCCAGCTGCCTACGAGCGAAGACGGATAGTATGACAATCACGGAATGATACAGAGCCTTAATAACAGATGAAGCCGGAGTATTATGTGCACCAACAAAATCGCTGTGCGCGCCAAGGGACACCAGTAAAGAAGGGAACAATGACGTCCGATAATAGCGAATGTCAAGGCAAACATGACTAAACAGACCTCGGTTGTGTAGTTTTAACAGCAGTGAGCCAAACATTCGAATGAGAATAGCAATTGTAATAGTGTGGTGGTATATGTGGTTATATGGAGGAACAGAAGGTGTGGCGGAATGGAACGCAGTTGGAAACCGTGTAAGCAGTGGTTGGGAAAAATCTCAATGTCTAAAGTAGACGGATACAGAAGGCAGCGAAATTAATAGTTCGCAATGGACCACATCGTTGCAGAACGCAATGGGGAATCACCACATAAAACGTATACCGCCAAAGATCGCATGGATAATGTATAAGAAAAACAACTGAGGCAGGGAGTGTATTTGTCCCAATATATTATGCCTTTGTAGAACACAGTACAGAAACGTCACCGCATATACTAATAATTTCAAACTACGTTATGAGAAGAATGAAAGCCAAAAGATAGAGTTGGATACTAAGAGGTTGTTCCTAGTTCAAGTCATCCGGCTAACAAAGTAAACCCAACCACAGTGTGGTGCGATGGCTTAAGTCGTTGTGCACTGCATGCAACTAGTTCTGCTGATGTTCTGAGTACGACGAATTATGGGGTCTCATATTCATGTTTCATATATATGTGTGTGTGACAACTTTGATGCTTCTGCGTGTGAAATACGTGCACATTTGATGAAGACCGTAATGAAAACACGCACTCACAATCAGCTGTACTTATTTCGTTGACAGGAAAAGCACCAGCAACATCTCCTTCCACCGAGCAGTTTGTCGTGCACGACAGAACATTTCAGTTGCGTGCGCATCTTTCACTACACTGAATTGTAATCTCGGGCCATGTACACGCAACCCACATAACACTGCTCTGTCCGTTGCAGCAACATTGTGTAATGTATAATATGCGGTTAGGGAATACGTTGACTATCGTCCCCTGACGTAGTACGAGATGAGATACCGCGCTGTCAGACTAATAAGACCAGAATAATGTGAGGCCATTGTCCTCCGGTAGAAAACGGATTACTCAAGCCAGATGAACGAGTGAAACATAAAGAACTCCCTATGTAATTCGGTCAGGCTCATTAAGCTGAACAGACTGATTGCATCGATACCCGGTTATAAATTTGGCGCAATTTCAGAGTATTGCACAATCTGCCTGACAGCGTTATAGTCTTATAATACACTGTAAGGCTCTACGTGTAACCATCTTTGCGTGGTTATATTGACCTGTACGCAATTAGCACGGAGCATTTTGACAGTGCGTGATTTCATATTCCTGCTCAACAATTGGCCGCAGCAAAATTTCGTTCAGTGATGATGTGCCTCTGCTCATGCCGGAACATGCGAGCCTTGCAAGTCTGCGCAGGCACTCAGTTCGCATTTCAACCTTGATGTGTGCTCAACAGTTGCGACCGGCGTGGCTGGTAAGGGAGGGGCAGGCAGTGGCCGATGCGTCAGGACTGCACAGGCTTGCCAGTCTGCGTACGCACTCAGTTTGTATTCCAACATAAAGTTGTGATCAAGGGTTGCGACTAGCCTGGCTAGTAAGGTTGTGCAGGGCGGCTTGCAGGCGAAGTCACTGAAACTTGCCTCGGCGTAAAGGTCACATGGATGTCTGTGGTGCGCTACTTTTAACGTAACCCGAGTTTAGCGGAAATCCTTGATAACCGGCGTACGCGTTGCTAAGGCATTTGACGGCAATCATAATTGCCCGCAGCAATGATCAAGTGTACACCTGATTGGAAACACAAAACAGTGTCACATGCTTCATTCTCGTGTCTACTATGAGAAGTCAAAGTAGCATACACGTCGATTTCCCGTGCCTCCCGATCTCGCTAAATGCAATGCTATGCATGTCCGGAGAATCATGATATGGCTAAGCGTAGCTCCATTAAGCGTTATGTTCTAACGGTTTATAATGGTATACCTTGGTGTGCAATGGGCCAAGGCAACAATTGTAACTAATAAGGATGCGGAAACCGAAAGAAATACGGAATAGTTAGACCAGGTTCACCTAATAGGCCAACCGCATAAAAACAACCGCACTGCGATGGTGTAACCAGTTATGTACTTCATCAAATGAGATCCGCTGTTATGATGTGTGTGAGCACATGCACTGGCTCAAATTCATATGTCATTTCCCTCATTCCAGAAGCACTTGCTGTTACAAAATAAAAAACAAATGAATTTTCTGTTTGACAAAGGAAGGCACGCCTGTTCACGCATGATCGAAGGTCCATCGTAATTGACGGAAATTTTACATCGGCCAATTACGAGTAGAAGGCTCTTACCATGTTGACAATATGCCGGCTTGCGATACTACAGGATTGCACATTTGAGTCAGAGCATCGTGAAACATCCGTTCTCACATGCGGAGTTGCCTTGGGAAAGAAGCACTTTTGTTGTTATCAGAGGCACCAAGTAGTCTTACGCAGATGATACACAGCATGGAACAGCAGGTGTCACTAAGAGGATAAGCCAAATGTCAAGGTATTGCAAATGAGGCCATTTTTAGTCTTAGGTGAAAAAGCGTTTGCTTCAGTGAAACTGTTTATGACACTTTCTTAAATGCGCCGTTGTGATGTTCATCATCTTGAACATTTATAGACGGGGTTTATAAAACAAAGCACTGTCAAAATGTTCCGTGCTAATTGCGTACAGGTCAATATAACCACGCAAAGATGGTTACACGTAGAGCCTTACAGTGAACGATAAGGCTATAACGCTGTCAGGCAGATTGTGCAATACTCTGAAATTGCGCCAAATTTATAACCGGGTATCGATGCAATCAGTCTGTTCAGCTTAATGAGCCTGACCGAATTACATAGGGAGTTCTTTATGTTTCACTCGTTCATCTGGCTTGAGTAATCCGTTTTCTACCGGAGGACAATGGCCTCACATTATTCTGGACTTATTATTCTGACAGCGCGGTATCACATCTCGTACTACGTCAGGGGACGATAGTCAACGTATTCCCTAACCGCATATTATACATTACACAATGTTGCTGCAATGGAAATAGCATTGTTATGTGGGTTGCGTGTATCTGGCCCGAGATTACAATTCAGTGTAGTGAAAGATGCGCACGCAACTGAAATGTTCTGTCGTGCACGACAAACTGCTCGGTGGAAGGAGATGTTGCTGGTGCTTTTCCTGTCAACGAAATAAGTACAGCTGATTGTAAGTGCGTGCTTTCACTACGGCCTTCATCAAATGTGTACGTATTTCCCGCGCAGGAGCATCAAAGCTGTCATACACACGTACATGAAACATGAATTTGAGGCTCCATAATTCGTCGAACTCAGAACGTCAGCAGAACTATTGCATGCAGTGTACGTGTGCTATTTGCAGCGTCCCGTTGTCCGGTTTCCAGCTTCTGTAACAATTTGGTAACAAAGCAGTGGTAGATTTGCTCCTACTTCACTTGCGTCTGCAGTTTTCAGGTTTTATAACCCCGGCATTGCAGCCGCAGGCGCTGGATCTACGTGTATGCCAATAACTCCAACAGGTTTAGCACTCAGCGGAGGCATGCTTGGGAGTTGTTTGCGCTTGTTGAATGGGAGGTGCGGGACGTGTCCCCGCTAATACCATAAGTAAGTAGTTGGAATATGATGGTGATATTTGTGCATCTTCAGCCGCATTGGCAGTCATTGCCATGGTGCGCAGGGTGCGGAGTAACTACGGCGTGGAGTGGTGTGTACATGGTAGTTGTTTCTTAATTGCGTTTAATACAGAAGCTAAAGCAGTGTGGAAGTGCGGTGTGGATAGACAGCAACGCGGCGCGAATAAATTGGGTAAGTATTGGTTACTTCGGTGATCATCTAAAAGCGACGTGGAGCTAGCGAGTCGAGCCAGTAAATTATTTCCTTATTAAACAGTGCAGCTGACTCATATAGAGAATCAGATAAATTTAACTCATCCCCAGTTCCTGAGTTCACGAGTGCGGCAAAGGGTATGCAGTTAACGATGTGCATTGAGCGGTAGACTACGGTTGCATCTTTCGCTGCGGAACAGTCAGTAGGTAGCTTCACATAAACCGAGCAATGCACTAGTCTAATATTACTACCCTATGACCAACTGACATTCGGAATGATGGAATACTACGCCCTAGCTGGATGAGTTACATGTTGCGTCCAGCCACCCAAATTGATACGTGCTAATAGACTTGCATACGTCGTTGTTGCAGCTGGTGGGATGCACTTTAACTCAGGCTGGTTGAAAGCTATTGCAACGCGTTTTTATTCGCACAAAACATTTAACGACTGCTCACAAGTAACCATAAGTTTGTTGTCACTAATAGCTGAGGTATCGGGTGGTCTGTACACACACCAAAATGGCTCCTTCGATCCCAGGACATAAGCCATTATCCATACTGAGTCCATGATTACGGACAATTTTCTTTAGTTTGTATTTTTGATTCAAATGGCGACTCACACCCCTCGTTTATGCACGCCAGATTGCATGCAACACTGATAGTCAGAAGGTAAGTATACCTTCTATGTAGTACAAGGGGAAACCATGTTTTCATAACAAATATTGCTTCCGGGTCAGCGAGGAAGGAGAGTGGAGGCATGATGTGCACGTTATTGTTTAGGGACATAGCATTTATAAGCGTCAATGAGGAAGAATAATTAGAGTCTACTAGCTTAACGGATGAGGCAGTTAAGCGATTGATAGCTACTTGGCCACCTGCAGAAATCGTAGGAAGTGAGTGGGAAGGCACTGCAGTATGTAATCGTGCGTTGACGTGTTTGGTGCAGGGATGAACCTGTAGTGGCTCATCCTCACCTGGTTTAAAAAGCCCGCAAGTTGCGTGATAGGAAGCGGTGGATGGTTTGGCCTAGGTATCTGAAATGGCAGCTTAAGTTTGAAGACTGTTGCAGTGCGTTATAACTTGGGTGCACATGAAGTTGAATGAATCTGTGTACATTACCAAAGGAAACTCTAATGCGTTGTGTCACGCAAGATGTGTAAAGGGTGTTAGGTTGCTAGCAAGGGGGATCCGGAGCACAATAATTAGTGGGAGGCTAGTGGGAAACATGCATACAGGTTTGGGGTAGATTACCGGGGGTGCCGTAAACGAGAAGCAATAACCTGAGTCAATGAAACGTTAATACCATGCGTCGCACAAGGTTATTAAGTGTTGCTAAGTTGCTAACAAATGGGAGCAGGAACAAGATACCTATTGAGAGGGTAGTGGAATTGGCATGCTGTGATGCGGCTTCCTACAGGCACTTTAGTATTTCTAGCTTGCTTTATACTGGACGTGGTATCTACTCGGTTTTGCCGCATGTTGTCTAACTAATCTGGTAAGGCTCTTGTTCGCACGACTGATCCACCGGGGGTGTTAGTTTGAGAAGTAGCGTGACGGGCTCCGAGAATCTTATTGTTACTGGTAGTCGGTTCCATGCGAAAGCATACTTGCATACGCATTTGGCACTTGTTAGAATGACGGAGTATGGTTCACTATGCAGGGGATATCAATGATCAATAGTCGTTTGATTGATTAATGCTTGCTGGTTGGAAACAGCAAGTAAATGTCACTCTGTGTAGTTGTACCTGATGTCATTTAGGGAGAAAGCACCTTTACTTTGGGGTGGACTCTAAATATTTTATATCGGCAAAATGTTAGTCCAGGAATTTCCAAACTTCAATGGTTATCAGCTTTAGAGATTTCGGATTTGGAACAAAAAATGAAATTATAATTCTGCGGCGCAACTATAAAAGGTTCCGCTGAAACTGTTTGCACTTTTTTACGGAAAATTCTTGAGGAGGGGGCGATAAATGTTTCGTAAAAACACGCTGGTCTTATTCCACTGCAACTCTGTCCAATTACTTTGCATTACATAACACTATGGAGCAGTATTCTAAAAGAGGGCGTGCAAAGGGCTTGCAAAGTGTACCTTTAAAATCTGCCAAGGACATCGTTCTGCAGACGCATCCGATTAATGAACTAGCGTTTGCAGTGCTGTAACTCACTTGTTCTTTAAAATCAAGTGACGTTGATTAGCGTACTCCGAGTTCTCTGACTGCTGTGCAGTTGCCCAATGTATTACCATTCTGATTCAGCACGTTTGGGGATATGTAGCATTTGTAGCACCAGACAGCGCATTCTTCCGACGAGTTCCTGCTTCCAGATTTTGCTACAGCTATCCAGTGCGGTGTGGTCACTGTGGGTATGAGTACGACCGTTCGATATATCCTACAGATTGAAGAATAAATAAATAAATAAATGCTTTAGCCCCGACGAGGCGATACATGCCTGTGAATGTATGGGCGGATGAATACCACAGGTATAATCAAATAGGAATGGTTCAGGGGTATTATTGATAAAAGGGGAAATGAAGATTGTCTCAGGTTTTGCACATAGACAAATATCATCTAGTCATATCATCGAACTCGGAGATGAGGCTGGTGCGTGAAAAAATTATAGATAACTAGGTCAACAAAGCCAGCGTTAGTTAAGGTTTGGCCATGCGGACATATATGTGCACGTTGAGTGTAATAATTTGGTAGAATTGTTTCCGGGTGAAGCATTAGTGCGCCAAGCCAGCTATAGCTGGCTTAAAAAGCGGGATATACTTGGGACTGGATGCTTTTGATAACGAAATGAAATGGCTTTTATGGTCACAAACTCACATAGATACCACAAGGCACACGGCCGAGGCGCTGTTTCGTCCGTAGCGAATAGGTGTTCCCAGGTTGCTGGCAGACGAGTGCTAGGTACGCTTAATAAAGGAAATCTTGAGCTAAATCTCCACGAACCTTAAAGAAAGCAAGACCAATTCATGAACGAAAGCATAATTTAGCGTCGATGCAAACGACTGCAGGGGCGCTGATTCGCGCAATGTGATTCATTGGTCTTGGTTAATTAGAAGATATCAGCTATGCTTGCCAACGTATTAGGATATGGTTAGCGAGACTGGATATCAGATGCTGGTGAAAAGAATAGGCATTTAAATAAATAAATAATTTATTCTCGAATACACACCAAATCTGGCAGGATCAAGAGGTTACAAGTGATTATTTCGCAACAGGGACGTTGCTTTTTAGGAAATGCGCTGTTCGCACATATATATATGTATATGTATGTATATATACATATGTATATATATATACGGTAGTTAAGGTAATGACTGATGCACCGGTCAGGAATGAAATAGTTCATGATATGGTGAAAATCTGGGATCGAAAATGTGTGAAAGCATTAAAGCAGACTGGAGAAGTAGATAGAAACAGGAAAGCATCATTTTAGTGTACATATAATAAATATATTGCTATGATGTGAGATGTAGCTCGGATTAACTTGCCGGTGTCAGTTTGTGTGATGGTGATAAAGCCATGTAGATATCAGAAGGTACTAAGCTAAAGTGCTACTCCATGCTGCGTGCTAAATTGCATCCGTATTGCTGGTAGACCTGGGCTGAAATAAACTGCGTAAAAGAAAGCTTCAGCAATAACTCCACGAAACTTTACAGAAAAGCAAAGTCAAATTCATGGAGAAGAGCTTAAGTGAGCATGGAAGCAAACGATACAAAAGCGATCGGTTGCGCAACGTGATTCATTGATCCTGTTAAATTTGTGAATAGCAACTGCCTGACGAAGAAATAGGTGGCTCAAATTCTGATGGAGTAAGGAAAGTTTTAGGTGGGGCTTCATGTCCAATGATGGCAACATGAATGGATGTTTATGGTGATAATGCCATGTCCACATCACTAGAATTTAATGCACTTTTTCGAAGTCGGAAAGGCTTTAGTAAACACGCTAGCCAAGACCCCAGAATAAGTGCCTTTTGTGTAGCCGCAGCGGCGTTCCCCATTGCTCAATTATCTTTTCATACCCTTGGAACACTGAGCTGTATCCCCCACAGGCTTCAGCGCCAAAAGCACCATCATAATGGTCAATTCAAGTAAATTAGCCAGGGTTAAATTTCAAACTGCTGATAAGCTCGTTAGTAGAATGTATTAAAATACATTTGTATATTTACATGTTCAAATGTTGTGGCGATAGCATTTGCCCATATCAACGGGGTCACGTGTAAGGAAACGTGTACTTAAGTGGGTGCAGCGTGAAATTATCCAGTCTTCTGCTTCGTCTACCATCTGTTCACGAAAGCCACCTGCCTCATCCATAGGTAGGCAATTTTTGTCTACTTGTCATCCATTCGACCCTGCCACACAGCTCCCAATTGTTGAGACATGCTTACACCCGCATGCTACATTTGGCCGATGCTGTCACGATCAGCAGGAGCAAACCGGCACTCTGCGTTCAAAACAGTTGTTTGTAAGCTTAAGGCTCCCATAGACGTAGGGGTGGCATAATATTACCCCACCCAGTCTCTGTTTACCCGGTCACACTCTAGATGTATATATTGATTTATCTTCCTGTTATTGTATTGGCACTGACGGGATGATACGAAATGTTAACATCTGCCAGCTTTCGTCTTCTCACAACGTTGTTTAAACATTAGTCGTCTACTTAAATCTATATTGGATGCAGGAGTGGACTTCACTCTTTAAATCTGCACCTCAAACTTATTCGGCTGTACCCATCAATATATATATATATATATATATATATATATATATATATATATATATATATATATATATATACCTATTTGCAAATATTTTCTCGTCAACGGTATTGAGAAAACAATACGAAACGCATACATCTCCTTACTTGCATCTGTGTTCTGTGCTTTCCAATTGTCAATTGTCTGACTCACCTAAAGTGCTGGTGCGATTTAGTACCGTTTGTTGGATCAGCTGTAACTTACCTGATTGTTGGGATCCTCCATTCGCTGGTGCAGCGAACAGTCACTAAGCTAAGTTATGCTCTGGTTTGGTGTCACCGTGGACCAAGGTGAAACTTAGGGGATTCAATTCCTGCAAATTATCCAGCGCAAACAGCAATCCTTCGTGCATCTAAGCCTAAATATGAATATATGAGTTGCAGTTCACTAATACACGTGTCATTATTTCAGCTACTATTCCAGTCGGATATTTGCAAATAGTATTGAGTGCAAGTGATTAGTACTAAAGCCTATGTTCAGTACGATCACCAACGTGGGTTTGTGAACGTCAGATTGGACAATTTATATATATATATATATATATATATATATATATATATATATATATATATATATACATTTATACATATATATATATGTATGTTTCTCAACAATTGCGAAGCGGCGTCCATACTCACCTTATATTGTCTGCTGTCTTATCGTCATCATGTGACTTGACATCTGGTCAATACACTGTCCGGTGCCGTGGAAATGTGCTATAAATCCTACGTCCCATGAACCTCTATTACAATACATTACGGTAGCTAAAACTGACCTATAGTAAAGTATGTTAAACTTGAACTGACTCAAGTGCGAGCAGGTCAACATCGTGGAGAAACAATTTCGTTTCTCTTTTACTGATTTTTTAGTGGTCGGCTAATACAAGGACTTAGGAATGTGGACCAATTTGATATTGCTTACTTTCGGCTTATCTATGGTCGCGTAATGTGCGGTACGTGACTCAACGTGACATTTTACTTTGAGCTAAACTTCATACATTTACAAAGACGCAGTAGCTGTTTGCATACAGACGAAGCCAGCATGATACACGATTACGGGTGTTGCAGATGTACGGGATCTAGGCAGTTTCACCTTCAACAAATGGCGGCTCATGTTCTATTGTCCGAAAATCATTCTTCGATCGGGTCTGACTCTAACTGGCTCCGTAGTTACTATAAAACTAGTACTTTCTAATGCTCTGGTGTGTACTTTGTTAATAAGTAATGGCCAATTGAAAAGGTACATAGTAAAGAAGCCGAAAACAAAGTCAAGCGACCTGAGGTGCCGTAGCCTCCTGTTTTTCACGCACCTCAATTCTCTGATTGCAGTCCTCAGTTGCGATACGAACGTTGTGTCAATTTTTGCAGAATCTGTGTGATAGACTGCTTGATGTAGGTAAGGGCGAGCTGGAAGTGAAACAAATCACTAGTCTTGCAAAAAGTGTTGATGGCAAAGATCTAACTACGAAGGGGAATTTCGTTAAAGAAGCAAACGCAAAGATGATATTACCCACCTCGATAGACTGAAAGTTTTGTAAATCTGCGTGCGTGCTGACGTGTAGCTAGCAGACAGAGAGAAACTCAAGTCTGCGATGATTGGATTAAAAAGTCGCATAGACGATAGAGAAACACAATTCCGAATATTAATTTTCCCGGACTACTCTGCCAATTCGTTGGAGAAGCTTCAAGCACGCCTAGACTTTCCACCCGCAGCACCCGTGAAGCAAGTATAAACGTTTGCAGTCTGTTGATCAAGTGCGACCAACTGTGCTACTCGTAACTTCTCAGCGGTCGGACGTATCCGGATTTGTTGAGATATGTTTATGTATCGGCAAAATTTCAAAGGCGGATGAAATCAGCGACCGTTTGTGCTTTCTCTGTGGTGGACCATTAAATGTCCTCGGTGGCGTTCTACTATACATATGGTCTTCCTTGTGTTACAGGCTTCTGAGCAGGTACTTAAATGGTGATGGTCTATTTAAACAGTCAAATTGTACGATTCGTCTCAAACGCTGAGAGCTAGTCCTTAGTGTGATCTATTCCATTGCATTGAGCAGCTGCTTGGACTGGTTGCAGCTGGTCAACAATCAGGTGAGCCGTCCTTGGTTCCTACTCAAAGGCGATTTCAAATTGCCACGAATACAGTGGCCTGAGGCTTAACATCTCCTCGGCGATTGTGAAGTGGAGATAAATTCCGCGGAGATGATATTTGTGACCGGGGCCAAACCGCACATCAACTAGGCGACAAGGATAACCGCGCGCTCAGCTTCGTTGTGCATGGACCTACTATTGACCAGATGTGAGCAACATGCGCAAGACATCCAGATTCTAGAGCAACGTGAACAGAATGATCAATCGATGATAATGGCCAGCTTAGAGCTGCCACCGCAGTATTCTTCTCCATAAGGCCAGTCTTTAACTGCTGGAATGCGGACATAATTGGCCTCAATTAGGTCGCGATTCAGATGGATCGGTTAACTCAACTCAAGAACGCGTGCTTACACGACCTTGAGGGGCGCATTTTCAGCCGTTAATAAAGGATTCATTTATTGAAACTTATTGAATCGTCATTCAAGAGGGAACAAAACGGTTATGCAACCGATTCCTACCCATCCACTAGGGGGAATTTGAAAGATTGAGGTCCCATGGCTCAACAAGCAAATTGGCTTGAAAGCGAGGAAGACTATGGTAAAATTCGTGTTGTCTAACTGTGTTGAAGATTACGCGGCGTAAAAGAGAGCGAATCTTCGGCAACAACGCGAAAACACAGAGGCGCCGAAACTACAAATAGCAGCTTGTAGTGGCAGAAGGAACTGCTTCCAAGCGGATTGTTGCAACGCTGCCCTTTGCCTCTGCCTCTCTGCGCTACCAACCAGCCGGGGAAAACAAAACGCAGAGCCTGCTAGACCGAAGTATATTAGGTACAGAACATGGCTATTTTTATAGGTCACATGCGCTTACCTCGCTGCTATCACTGAGGTGACTCACATCTCTTGTCTGAACAGATTCGGCTCTGGCAGCCGCCATCACTGTCTGACTGTAGGTAGGACCACGTCCGCGACATAGCAACCCGTGCGGCGATGACGGTCTGATTTCGTCAGCTTCCGGTTTGACCATGACAACCAGTCTGTCAGCTGCTCACGTGATCTGGCCGATCTCGCCCCGCTAGTGTGCACCATCGTAGTCAGCTGTTTCGCCTCCGTTACACCTCCTCCTCCGAATTGAAACTGCTTCCCCACCATGCGTACTTGCGTCAGTTCAGCTTTCTTTGTTTTGACAGCAATCAGTTGTCCTGGTGGTTTTCTTCTCCTTCTGGCTGCTCTTCGATATATGTTGTCTGCGGGCCCTTGTGTTTTTCCGTGTTTCGGTCTCCGCTGATCTGCGTGCCTGATCCATTTCTTGTTTCTAACCGTTTGTTCGTAGTTGACTCAACCATTTCTGCGTATCACCCTTCCTCTTGACCATCTCTTCGGTCCTCGGAACTCTCGCGCGTACCCCCTGTCACCAATTCTGCAATGACACACCCTGTCTGTCCGACTTTTCCCCGTATGACAACTGCAGTGCTTTTCTTTCCTGATTGGCACAAGGCGTTTCGCTCTGAATACTGGTTTAGTGACTGGCTTGAGGTTTGGGGCAGCACTGGTGTTTCTGCAGCATTCTGGACCAGGTTGGAGCATTGCTTCGTGGCGTCTATTCATCTGTGCAATCTGACTGCCATTGATTTCTATCGTCGCATCTTTAAGTCTGATGGGCACATCTGATTCTGAAGTGGCAGTGTGACAGAAGTTTTGCTCTTCCATAGCTTCTGAATTTGCGACCGCATTTGCAGCAGGAGTCAATTTGAGCAACTTCTGCCATTCTGAAAGAATTTCTTGCGATGTCAGCTTCACTTCCAGTTCCCATTCTACATGAATGTTTAATTTTTGTGATAGCACTGCCATCAACTGCCTCTGTGACTTTTCGAAATGCGTCCGCTGCTCCTGCAAAAGTGCCTGCATTTGCTCAAAGTTGACTACCATTTTGGTTTCGATTGAACTCTCGTCGCCACTGATGTAACGCTGCTCCTTTTGCCTCTCTGGCTCTCTGCGTTACCAACCAGCCGGGGAAAACAAAACGCAGAGCCTGCTAGACCGAAGTATATTAGGTACAGAACATAGCTATTTTTATAGGTCACATGCGCTTACCTCACTGCTTTCACTGAGAGGACTCACATCTCTTGTCTGAACAGATTCGGCTCTGGCAGCCGCCATCACTGTCTGACTGTAGGTAGGACCACGTCCGCGACATAGCAACCCGTGCGGCGATGACGGTCTGATTTCGTCAGCTTCCGGTTTGACCATGACAACCAGTCTGTCAGCTGCTCACGTGATCTGGCCGATCTCGCCCCGCTAGTGTGCACCATCGTAGTCAGCTGTTTCGCCTCCGTGACACGGATCTTCGCCTACGTGATGTGGTGACTGACGTGTGAAGAAAATTTGCCATGGTTGCAGGGCTCAGGTGGATAGCACTACCCTCAAGCAGTGATCGTTTATTTTCATTTGCCGCACACTTCACTAACGTATTTGCAAGTGAACGGGTATCTGTACCGCTTTCGACGGGCCTCGCCGCTACTTACTTAGCCTGGATTGTTGCTTTGAGAAGGTGCGTAAGATGCTGGCCATTTTACAACGGGTCTAAACGTGCCGGGCCAGATCTAATCTGATTATCGGCCATTAGCTGACCTCCCGTGACTGAGCTGTTCAACAGCTCGTTATCCACTGGCATTACCGAGCAACAAGAAATGCTCAGTCGTAAAACCAATACAAAAATATGTTGACTCAAGCAAATTAAACAACTACCGGCCAATCTGAGCGCTATTCCGGCTAATACGCTTGAGCTAGGGATGAAAGTCTTCTAAAATTGCGCGATTCGTGAAGCTTAGTGGCGCCCGCACAGCAAGCTTTCAAGCCTGGCTAGTCTTACATCACTAACCTACTCTTGAATTGGTACGAATGGTTGCAAACGCTGAATTAGGGGAGGTCAACAGAAGTTATGTACATTTATTAAGTAAAGGTTTAAACAACTTGTAGCATGAGGTCTTCCTCCACAGGCTGTTGATGTAGAGTGTTTATTACTTGCTGCACAAATGGATGTACGAGTTCCTTGTGGGGCTAAGGCAGGCATTCTCTACATTTATTGGGTCTTGGCCCCCATTTGAACCTTTCCGTTTCTCATGGCCCTCACCCTTGATCAGCACAATTTCAGAACTCTGCAACGCTTAACAGACGTAAATCTGTGGTTTTTTAGGGACTTGTTGATATCTTTTGCTATGATGGCTAAGGTTTTAATGTTGGTATCATTGCGCTTTTTCTACTATAGGTTACTTTCGAACTTGCATCACTTCAAGATAACTCGTTATGTGACAAAATAAAGCCACTTGTCTGCAATTACACCAGAGTCCTCATTAATAGTTAAGAATGTCTTTACCTATTGGTAGGTTTTAACCATAAAGAACTTGTTGAATTGAGCTATCTAATAACGTCTTAGTAATTGTTATGTCAATATATTAATGCCAGCCTTACGCCTGACATCACTGAACAAGCTTGCTTATGCACGGCTCAAGACATGAGAAACAGAGTCGCAATATCTCCTCTTGCCGTGAAGTTTAGTCCGTTCCTCCTTTTGTTAGCGAGAATCCTCCGCTGAAACCACATTCAAGCAAAAGAAATAATGCAGGTCTTTCCCATGGTCTAGGATTTCTGTTAAATGCGTCAAATCTCAAAAATCCATTTTACATTGATTGAATTTGCATTTTGCTTGTGTTTCACTTTGAAGCACTATGATAATTTCCCGGATTTTAACTGCAACATCAAGTGGATCTATAATCCAAATCGGATATTCCAACTCAATCAGGTCATGAAACCTAAGTTTTATTTCTTTTCGGAGTTATTCTAAATGACTGGCATAAACTATCAAGCCTTCATCTTCCAGCCCCTCCGTGACTGCAGAGAGAATGGGGAACTGTGAAAATTCCCTACGTTTTGGGCGATAATAGCTTCTTTGCTAGAGATACAATTACTCAACTTGCGTTGAATGCGTTTCTGCAATAACTTGCGTTTTTCACATTATCAGCCGGAGCAAACATATCTAGCCTATATCTTAACAGTCCTCTTTCATAATCAGTTAGAGAAAGAAGTGTGATCTTGTTGATTCCAGAGTGAAACATAACTGCAATGGCGTTTGCGCTTGGAGAGCCATATGACGTCTGTATGCAAAATTAGAGTATGGAAATCTTTACCGTTCTCCTCACACAAATGTTGGGTAAGACCATCTTGAAGTGAGTACGCTTTGGTATTATTAATGACTATTATAACGGTTGACAGTGAATAGTTTAGATGCCCTGAATTCTTAGCCGATAGGTATTATCGATGAACCACGGAGCTAAATGTATGAGCAGAAGGGAAAACATTTTTGCATGGGCAACAACTCCTTTATATTTTCCGAACATTGCCGCAGCACCATCTGTTGTATATGCAACCATGTTCTGCGTTGGAATGGAGTCTACAGGCAAAGAGCTATTACTGCATCAAATATAGACTGGCCTTAGGTATGAGTATTAATTCGCCTGGTAAACAGCATATCCTCCGCTAATTCATTGTCATTGAAGAATCGGACATAGTCCGTAAGGATAACGTCGTCATCAACTATACTAGCATCATTTAATTGTACAGAAAATTTCCTATATTGTAAGGAAGTAACCCACTTTCTTTCTATGTCCTGAGCCATCTCAACTATTCGAATGGATGTAGTTGATTTGATCAGCTGTATCGCTTGAACTGCATCGTGTTGATTAATATTCATCAGGTCAGACGGTGTTATGGATACGGAAAGCACTATAATATTTTCTCCAACATTATGTGGACTTCAGTTTATGGCAATTAATTTGCTACTTTTACGAGATGCCGTAATTCCATTCGCCATCTTTTGTTCTGTCAAAAACTCTTGTCGTCAAAGTTGGTCTATTTTCGAAAACATCCAGCCAGCTTTCCGAAAAAGTCCACAAACATTTCGTCTTCGTCTACTTGAACAGTTTTTAACTGACATTCATTTTACTGGGTCTCAAACTGTATTTGAAAGAAGGTGTTGGTAAATCAACACATAGGTAGAGTGTGGTTTTGAGATCATGCGATAAATCGAAAACCCTAGTATTTCACGGAGTACTACCGACACTACTCTTTTGAAGAGGACCACATTTCTGAAATATGCCGTTGTAAATTGTTAGTGTGTGATTTATGTATATACTGTACTCTGTTTTAGTTCTCTTACTTAGTGAAATCATGAGTAGTAAATAGGGTCATTTTACAAGGCGAAGCACGTAGTTAGTGTGAATGGTGGCACTAAATTTATTCTTGCTTGAAATTTTATAAGATATTTGATAAGCATACTTTTCGTATCTGTTGGTGGCTGCAGTGTTATCAATGTATCAATGTATCAATGTAGAAACTGCTAGAGGCAACCGTAAGTTCTTTTCTGAGGATGGGTTTGAAAATACCGTGGACGGCTAATATGACTAAAGAAAAGTTTTTGACAAAAGCCAATAAAGACAACAAATGGCACTAAGGAAATGACAGTGCTCACTGGACACAGAGGCATTACGGGAAAATTGTAGCAAACAGTGGCAACAAGTAAAGCGAAGGGCATCAGAGAGAAAGATGGAAGAAAATGCTTTACAATTCAAGAAACCGGAATGGGAGAGTCAACAACGAAACTAAAAACGTATGTCAGCTATTGCCAAACATGGCGTCCAATGCGTGCTGGTAAAGCATTTGATTAATATGAGTATTAAAAGTATCCTGGTGTAAACCTTAAGTTACATATAGTCACTAAAGGAACCAGATGTCCACACTTATGATGGAATTTAACAACACTGCCCGTTAAGTTGAAAGTTTCAATTAAACGGAATGTTAAGGAAGGTTATAGCGCGTCAACAGCTATTTCGAGTGTTAGTCAGAACGAACGAACGTTCTTCAGAGATATTAAGCCACGCGCGCGGAGTAGTCACTCGAATTCACGGTGTTGCTGCATGCCACCATTTTCATGGCACCCCCATGGGCCCCTTTTAACATTTTCTCTACCAGGGCATCCCGGAATTCTACGTGACCCCCAGGGAGGCATAAGGCTCCCGTTAAGAATGGTTGGTCTAAGGCAGTGGTTCCCAACCTTTTAGACGCCGTTACCCACAAAGGGGGTTGCCCACCAGACTTTTACCCACAAACTTTCGGAAGACTACTACGTAATAACTATTGCACATTTCGCTCTAAAGTGCAAAAACCAATGTCATTTGTGGTTTCACGTGCTCATGCAATTGAGGGAAACACCCCTTCTCACCACATAATTATCCGACTTAAGTACGAGAAGTGATCGGTATCCGGAATCTCCCTCGACAAATAAACGAAAGAAAACGGTACTTTTAATTTAAAATTCTATGCAAACAAGAGGCGACATACATCAATGAGACGGTTGGAATTGTTTGGTGGTAACAATTTCTGGTATATTTGGTGCAGTTTCGGCCAATGCACATCGCAAGTCGTGCTCCAAGTTTATTCGATTCCTTGCTTTTGTTTTCATTACCATCATTGTCGAAAATGCAGTTTCACATTTATAAGTTGTTGCAAATGGGATCAATATTCTCAATGCGCTTTCCGACAGTAATGGATACTCTTCACCTATCTTTGCCCAAAATGTTACTAGTTGCGTGCTTTGGAAATCTACCTTCAATCCGCTGTCCTCGCGCATTCCTAGGAATTGTACCTTGATTTCGAATTCAGTATCTGGAAATATTCCTTCAGCTAGTGTAAACGGTCTTAGCACCCAGGCACTTAATTGGCAAATTTCCAAATCATGAAAATATTTGCTGATGGAATTCATCACTGATGACAAGTGGCAAGATAATTCATTCGTGAATGCGCATTTTTCATTTCTTTCAACTAGCACCGTCGTTAGTTCTGGAAATATCGCCACGTCGTCAACATCAACCGAGCGCTGGTAAAGCTGCATTTTGCGAAGGAAACCGGCTACTCCATCCTGGGCGACTAAAATGTTCATCATATTCCCTTGCAGGCTGAGATTAAGCGCATTGCTTTCTCCAAAGAAATCAGCAAGGTAAGCAAGTTTCGAAATAAACATGGTGTCCGTTATAATAACGTGTAACTCGTTTCCCTTACCCTTATGCAAATCTTTTCTTCGAAAAAAGATTGCAATTTCCTCTCGAAGCTGAAGCACTCGGTGCAACACCCTGCCTCGTGACAACCAACGCACTTCTGTGTGCAATAGTAGCACGTCGAATTTGCCTCCAAATTCATTGCACAACTCTTTGAAGATTCTTGTGTGGGTCGCACTACCGCGGATGACATTTACTATCTTTACTACTTTGGTAAACAAGTCAAGTAAAGCAGGTGGAAGAGTGCTTACTGCTAAAGCATAACGATGTATGATGCAGTGACTAAAGGTAGCGTGCGGAGCAAAATTTTTGACCAATGTTTGGAATCCGGAATGGACACCCAACGTGGCTGGTGCTCCGTTTGTACAGACACCCACTAACTTCGACCACAGCGGCATGTTTTCCTCGAGTAACTTCTTTACTATTCGGAAGACATCTTCGCCACGCGTAGTCGTGCTCAAGGATTTTGAGAACAAGTACTCTTCTTAGAAGCTATCACTTTTTCGGTACCGAACATACACAAGTAGTTGGGAACAGGACGCTACGTCTGTCGACTCATCTAACTGGATTGCAACGAAGGGACTTGATCTTATTTCGTTGAGCACCGTGTTCAAAATTTGTTTGCTCACGTCCTCGATACGACTTTTGATGGTGTTGTTCGGAAGTGATATCATATTAATCTTCTCCGCATAATGTTCTCCAAGAACGAGCTTAACCGCATCCATTATACAAGGTTTGATGAGGTCCTCTCCTATGATATGCGGCTTCTTGTTTTTGGCGATTCGAAGCGAAATGCGATACGAAGCTTCAAGGTCAGCCTCATTTGCCTGAGAAAAGGAGCGCGATGTAGCCAGGTGCGAAAGTTTTAGCGCAGCTTCTTTCCTTCTAAGAAATGTAATATCTTTTCCTATCAAATGGGCATGGCTTCGTTCGAAGTGCTCTTTCAATTTACTAGGTTTCATACTCTCCGCCGTGAGCACTTTGCTGCACAAAACGCATTGCGGTTTCTCAACATTTTTATCAGCGAAGTTAGTGAAGCCCCACTGCAGAAATGCTTCTTTGTAGGACCGCTTTTTTCTGGAAGACGTATTCCCTGCAAACAATTAAGTAGGTAGATGTTATAGATATATATCATTTATAGAAATTAATCTCGTTATTCCATGCAGGTGACATTATCGCAAACGTTCGCAGACAATATATTTTTGTCGGCATTAAAGCCACTGAATGAAAATGCTCACCTGCCATGACTTCTCGTCAAAAACAACTGCTCATGAAAGTGATCAACAAAACACCTAATGGTCACTGGCGTCCAATCTGCTGATTCTATGTTGGTTGTGACCCCAATTGTATCGTTTCTCTGCCCCATCAAACGCCTACCGTTATCCCGATTCAGGCCCTCACTTGACCCCATGGTGTCTGATTCCTAATCAAACATGAACGTGTGTTTCATTACTCCGTTCCACGTTATTCCTCGACATTTTCCCGACACCATTCTGTATCCATACCTTGTGAACACTAATCACCCTTTCTCGCCATTCCTACTGTCAAACATTCACCTGTGAACATAACTGGTACTTTGACCAGTGCTGAAACGATAGTTTGCTATCCACCCCGTTATTCGACCCGGTGAACGACTGGCTTATTCGAAAACACAGCAGCAGTCGTGGCAGTCGACAAGGGCGCCATGCCGTAGTAGCTGCATTGACTGATGGCTAACTTAAAATGCTGAGCTAGTTGCAATGTGTGATTTCGTTATTAAGCTTATTTCGCGACTGCTTTGTGACCAAATCCAATTATCGGTATTTACCCCTCGGAAAATGCCATTTTACCCCCTTGGGGGTAATTACCCCCAGGTTGGGAAACCCTGGTCTAAGGTGTCGGGTTCAGGTCGCAGCCATCTGACCGATTTGCATTCCTCAATCAGTGGCGTGACCCAATGCACCCTACTGGGGTGCAGTTGTTCCTGATCTATATAAACGATGTGCCTTAGCTCTTCCATTCGTCTCATACGTTATTTGTGTGATGCCTCAGGCTAGTGTTCATACTGCTTAAGTTCCAGGACAACACAACAGGCAGTACCAAATGTAAATCGTTTTACGTGTCGTGCTGCCTACGCACTACCTAGCAAAATGGGATGCAGTCGTAGTGCCGGATTATGAGATATTGCTGGCAAGATCCGGCCCGTGGGCCATAGTTTGGGGACCTCTGGTCCAAATCAGGCGACCAAAGATAAAATACGGCTCATTTGCAATTTGTCTTGGCACGCGACACTGGGTTGAAAGGATTGAACGAGTGCAGTATATGGCAACCAGGCTCATCCCTGCTTTGCAAGGTGTGCCGTAGGAAGACCGTTGCATGAGATGAGTTCTTTATGCCCTATATTATTATAGTTTGCCGGTTGGCTTCCCCTTGTGACATCAGGGACCACCCCATTTTGAGGCGCCTGCTCCTTTCGTGCGCATTAAGCAGAGCAGGAAGATAAGGTACAAGCTTGTAGTATCGGAGTTTTAGCGAGTCGCCCACTAAGTGTGTTTCGAACAGAGCGTTGTGAATATATGGGACAACCGGCGGCCGCAAGAAGTCGAGTCAAAGTCGGTGTGTGAATGTAAGTAATTCCTGGGAAACAGTTCGCCGCGATGTAATATCGAGAAACCTCGCCAAAATAATAGGTATTTTCTCTTGTGGGATTTTAGACGCAGCTATAATTAAATGTCCCTTATTCTACTTCCATCTGGTATTTAGTATTCCAACCCCGAAATATGGCTTTCCCTCAAGGGATATAATTCATTGCCCCTTTTGCCACTGTTACGGACAGACGGTTGTTAATCGTTATAAATCACTTGGAATTGCAGATGTCTTTCAACCGCGTGCTTCACAAACCACTGTTTTCTATGCTATTATCATATGGTATTGCATACCACTTGCTTTACTGGTTCAAACCATAAATAAACGAGCGAACCCACAGTCAGAATGGGAAAGTGACACTCTACGCCAAGGCAAATGACTAGTGGTGTTCTTTAGGAAAGTTGCTTGTAACGCTAGTTATCCTTCTCTATAAACGACATGCGACGGCGATGAAAATGGTGGACAAATTCAGGCCGATTTGCCTGACACCTCTTTTGGCCAAGGTTGCCAAGAAGATCGTAAAGAAGGGTCTAATATAGGTGTTCCAAAACAAACGTTATGCTGGCGTTTGCACAGCTACCCTGCTCATGAATTACCAACCTGCTGGTGACGAAGTATAGATGGTTGCAGGCAGTGAGTCAAGGGAAGTCTGGCAAGGTGTTACAACAATTTCAGTAAAGCTTTTGGTAAGGTAAACCATGAGGTCCTCCGCCACAACCTGAGAGCTTGTGTTGTTGGTGGGTCATTGCACCCGTGGATCCAAGACTCTCTCATTAGGCGAAAGTGGAGGGTACAGGTCCAGGGCCATCCAACTGACTGGGATCCCTCTACTAGTGGAGTGCCCCAAGACAGAGAGCTAGGTCCCACTCTGATCCTACTTCAGATCAACGATCCACCAAAAATTCTTCGGTCGCCGTGTGCCGGTTTCAGGAGAATCTTAAGAATTGGAGAGCAATTAGCACCTGAGATGACTGCGGATAACTTCAGTAAGACACCAACCGCTTTTCTATGTGGCCTGCCGAGGTCCACCTCACGGTCAACCCATCCAAGCGGTAATTTATGAGCATGGGGAACAGTGATGAACGGCCCAAATTTCAACCTCGACGGTTTGCCGCTACATCCCTCACTTCCGTGAACCACCTAGGTGTACTCTCGCGCAAGAGCAAACTAAATGGTATCGGATTTTGCTTGCTTCGAGCAATAAACGCAGATTTCATGCTTGGTCTGAAGAGGTCAACACTCGTCTATTCTCTTCCAGCATAAGACTAATACAAGAGTACGGATTACTTGCCTACCGCCCGATCACACGAGGCTGGGCACAGAACATAGAACGGGTGCAACGCGTCACTATTAGGCTCATTACAGCTTCAGAAGAATTATCGTACGAAGTCAGTCGAGCAAAACTAAGACTTTACACACTGTCTTATCCTCGGGTGCTAGTCCATCTCATCTGGACCTAGCGTTGACGTCCCAATGTTGAGATCGCTGCTATTTATTGTTTATGCCACGGAACGTACGTGCATGCCCGTACAAGCTTGTGACGCCGGATATTTAAAGAACGGTGAGTGGTAAATTTTTGTGACAGTCCGCCAGAAAAAGTCGTGGGGGCTATCTCTGTACAGCGTGTCGAAATGTTATTGGATTTACTTTTTACTAAGATTAGATTAAGATTAAGATTGCACATTACAAATCATAGCACAATTTCTAAACCAGGTGAAATTGTAATTCAGACATTAGAAAATGCTACATACGAATTTGAAGGATGAGTTGATTTTGATAAAGTGCATACACTTTTGTAGCATGTTTTATTATATTGTGATGAAGTGGTGCAGTTTTATATTGCTAAGTACACCTAAATGCAGGTTTCACTACTCCGTATTCATTATAAGTTAAAGCACCTCAATGGGCAAAAACATTACCGGAATCTGTCCTAAACAGTAAATGAACAGCTAGAAGTCTACAGTCAAAGTATCCTCGTTTTAGTATTACCTAAATACGGAAACTTGTGCCATTGCAACCTATTCTTACTTGTCCCACCACTGACAGCTCCCGAGTTTCTCTGCATACTGAATTTGAAAACAGTGGTGAAAACATTCGTGCTGAATTATTGCACTGGTATCCAACGGGTCACTGATCTGTTGAGAAATATGATTTAAATCCTTAAAATTTAATTCATATATCTTAAGGCAAGGAAACCATAAAACTATTTCTGGCACAAATGTCGACTCCATTTCGGGGTGACAAAGCGCCCGTCAGTAAACGTACAGTCATTAATTTATTTGTTTCGGAAATTTATTGCCATTTGTCAAAATTTGTCAAAAATTTCAAATGAGTTCTCGTGTCTACTGTCAAAATAGTTCAGGAGTTGTGTACACCACAATAGCTAGATGGTGACCAAAGCTTAATCAGCTACCAATTTTAGTAACAAAGTGTAACTGTGACAGGACACAAATATGAGATAGAGGGATGTTTACATTTAGTAAAACTAGTTAGAGCAAGGTAGAATGGCACATTATAAGACAGCAATGGTAATAAACTTATCTGGCGTAATCAAATCCCGCTACAAGCAAGTATGTCTCAGAAAAGATAATGTGCCCAACAAAGGTTATAAATTATTTCAACGCTACTTGCACAATCCGATTATAGAAGAAAATTATTCGTTACACTGATCAGTCTAGACGCCTCACTTTTTCACTAATTTCCCCGCGAATGTACTTGTTTCAAACTATATTTTTGCCATTGGTGTAAACAGTTATCTTGTGATCAGTAGCCTGTAAGATTATGATTTCGCCCAGTAAGACATGGACTTTATGTATGGTGAACGGGTGATCAATGAATTTTATCAACCAAGCAGTGTATTTGTGTTGGAAAGACATGTTCCCAAAGATGTGTGACACGAGACATCGGTGCGTAGTTAACAATAAATGGCCTCTTCGAAGAAACCAAGAAAGAACCTAATTGCGAACTAGCTGCTTAAATATTTCTTTTTGCATTAGACTTAGCGTGTGCAACTGGGTTATCTAATCATGAAGTTGTTAAACTATTGTAACACGGTCGCCCCATCCTCTGAACTCTGTGGCGAAGTTGAACTTCATGTAACTTCTCCCGCTTGAAAATCAGTGGCTGGGTTCTGGATGGCATCCGTGTCTCTACGTTGGAAGCAAACAGTGGCAATCACATCGCATAGCCGTTACCTTTAGAAGACTAAGACCTGTGTTATACGTTTAGTTTGTAGCACAAGCTTAACTATCCTTGTTCCGTAGCGTTTGTAACTTGCTATTCTTGGCAATCCTAAGAGAAGTGGCTACAAATTATTCTAAGAGTAATCTCTCACGAATGTATTGCCACTGTTCCCGGTCGTGAGCCTGCATTTTACTTCCATGGTACTCATAAAAACGTGGGAATCCATAGGCACAAACGGTTCTGACTGTAGTGACAGACGGAATTATTATAAATGCTGCTTCTTTCGATTGCGTTCACTTCATGGACCGTTTGGAAAGATGTGAAACAAACGCGATCCGTCAGGGGACGAGTCAGCATAAGCAACACTGCTGCCACCTCAGCTACAGTGATTAAGTCAACCCACCCCCTGCGATGGCATGCGATCGACAAGTTCGACAACTGACACTAGTTTCTGAAATCAGACTATGTCGAAAACGACGGCGCCATACAATACGGCGAGTTGAATTTATTATGTGATGCGTTCGGTAGGATGTGGGTAAGCGAATCAATGACATCAATAGCAATATGTGTTGGGAGATTCGAAGCAACGTGAGAGAATATGACAAACTGTGCAGTATTAAGGCGGCATTGAAAAAAGTGCTTCTAACTTCAAGAACGAAAACGCGGGTCTGAAGCCTCGAATGGAGAACCGAGCAACCTACAGTATTTTCGGAATCATAAGAAGAAATTTGGCTGAGGACCTTATGGACGAGAAATCGGAAATTGGTAGAGTTCTAAGCATTCAATAATAGGAGTTAAAGCCAGAAATAAATTCAACACGCGGTCACTAGTTATGTAGTGGAAATAGCTGCGCAAAAAAGCTAATAGAAACCTCAGTCGGTTAGGAAAATGGTAAATCCAAAGTCCGGTTAACCCAAGGTCCTCAGTGTCCGAAGTTAGTCGTATGCCTCGATAAGTAACGTAATCCGATTTGGCGATAAATTCAGCTCATCAGCTTCCAAGCAACCTTGCCGAAAGATCCCGATGAAATACGTGCAGATTACCGAAGCATAAATGCGGAACGAACTTATAAGTGTGTAGCGTTTCCGCTAAGTAAACCAAACTGCGCAAGCAATAACGGAAGATGAAACAGGAAAGTAATAGCTAACCTGTGGACGCTTCAGAGCTGTACACTCGCATATATGACTGCTCCAATGCTTCGAGTAGCATAAAGATTCTGCCGGCAGATATTATGATTGCATATCGTATGTTCCATAAACACCGAATCCTATAAGATGAAATAAGGGAACCAGTTAAACAAGTTTTATACTCTTTGTTTCAGCCAAGTGTAATTGAATAAGTGCAAAGCCCTCGATGGGCAACACCCATTGTCTCAGCATTGAAGTCGTATGGTCAGACACCTACATTCTGTGGTGATTATCCGAACATCGTTAATGCATGACTGTGTCAGCGTAGTGGCACTACAGTGGAACCTAAATTCATTTTTTCCAGCTGGTATGGGCCTGGAATTTTCTTGAAACTATACTTAAAATACGATTATTCACAGAAAATGCTTATTGAGTCAACCAGTTAACTAACTGCCATCACTACGCCTTTTGGTTTGCGTCGTTATGTTGTACTTCTGTGCGCTTAGTGCATCAGCAGCAATTTTTCAGGATTTAATGCACGCAAGCAGTTAGTTTCCTTCAAAAATTTGAAAAGCACGGTGGGAAGACGAAGGCTGGTAGATGCACGCATTGCGTATCGTCTACTCATTAAAAATGACAATAACCGATATGCATAAATATAGCTAACAGTGGGTGCAGAAGGAATGACGTTCACACCTACGTCCAAGGCAGCTTTAGGCTGACAATTAATTGTTTCTGAACACACAAGGCTGCCTTAATCCGGATTATGGCGACAGTCTCAGCAAACCGAAGGAAGCGGGGATTAGTGTGACATAACACCACCGTAAACGCTGAGCCCAGCTCTATCCGGTGACCCGCGTCTAATAGGTGTTTGCCTATCGAGGAAGCCGGCGGTCTGCGCCAACACGGAATCTGAGGAGGGCAGGCAATCCGAGCAAATTCACGCTTAACGCATCATGGTATATGCTGCTTTATTCGGGAAGTCAGCGTTCTATTAGTTCAGCCTAAGTAACTGTTTCCGCAGTCACATACATATTGGTATACACAGTGTGAGTTGGCCCCAACAGGCTGAGCTTCTTTCGATGGTGGTAAGGGCAAATTTCGGGTTCGGTTGATGACGACAACTTGTGCAGCATAGTAACTTCCTTGTGTAGTCGAAATTATAGGCGTAGTTTTCGTGAGCGTGGATGAAGCACATTTGAATGTTAACACGATATACACTTTCTTCCTGGCTACCGTATACACGAAGTCCTTTGGCCCTCGCGGTTGGTTGTGTTTCTCGATAAATCTTCCAAGATAGCCGGTAGGCATTAATGAATTCAATTGTGAAGGGCATTGAAGCCTACCAAGAGTATGTGTTTTTACATTTCTCTGTCCTATGTACTCAAGCTTTGCGCTTACTAGCATATTGTAGCTAGTTACAGACGCTAGGTAAATTAAATCCGATGACGAGTCTTAGCCATGCGGATGAACTCCTACGATGTGTTTAAACCTTCTTGCATCAGTGTCGTAACTGTGTTCATTCTACCACTGTGGAGCTGCCTGCTGAAGTGCGCAACTCCTAACAAGCTGGTTTTGAGCCGTACTGTATTGCCCCATTTCAGGGCAAAGATTTTCGACCCAGCTCTTGGATTGTTGTGGGTAATCTCGGAAGTCTTATAGCGCGGATATTAGACCTGGATGATTTGGCTGTGCACCGTCGTTATGTGGACCAGATACCGTTAATTGACAAAGGTCAGACGACAGAAAGTGCAACTGCTTCTGAAGCCGACACTAACTTAATTAATCCAGCATCCATTCCAGATAGTGAATAGGAGAATTGGCCGACAATCTAACGGTCAGCCTAGAAACAAGCAAGAATTTCACATTCGTCAACCTACTCCTAACATCATCGCAATCTTCCGTCTGTAGCCTAACACACAAGGCTTCTTAGTGGGTTGTCTTAACTAAAGCAGTGATGTCTCACAACTGAGGGACCTCGTCATGATTACAGAATCCTGGTTAACCTGTGAATTAACCCATTCTGAGATCAATTTACTAGGAATGTCGCTGTTTAAGAACGATAGAACTGAAATGGGAGGTGGGGTAATTATTTATTACAATGCAAAAGTTCAACCCGAAATTATTGATCCCCAGAAATACGCGCCCCTGATTCGTGTTGATACCGCGTATAGTTTCTGTGCAAAGACACGTAGCTTATATCAATAATTTACCGCCAGCCAAACTCTACGTCGGATATGGACTCCAAACTGTACCGCATCCTTTGGGTTATTTTGAACAAGTCCTACAGTAACATTCTCATTTTAGGAAAATTTCATTTAAGCGACATTGAAAAACCCGCAACCCAGGGTACACAGTTAAAAGCCTGTCGGAATGAGCTACTTTCCAGCTAACCTCTGTACAACCACGTCATCTCTCCCAGCAGATTTCGAACTGCTAAGAGGCAGCTGATACTTGATCTTGTGCTTATAAACGAAGAACTCATAGATTAGGTACAAGCATGCCAATGCGTCGCAGTGACTATATTACGTTGTTGATTGACTATGCATGCTAAGCGGAATACCCTGAGGCAAAGGACGATAAAGTATATTCTGACTCGCACTAAAACGTGTTATCCACGCTTGTACAAGATACATCTTGAGGCTTCTCAACCAAGTACTCCCCCAGATGTTATCTTGGAAACGTTCCCAAAGACGCTTAGCAAACTGGTAGCGCATGCGTCGGATCTGAAGTCCTTCCGTCGTAAATCAAAACAAGTCAGTTCTGAAAAACAGTGCGCGTAAATGTGTAAAAGACATGGATTTGGTATTGCGAGCTCACAAGGACTCTCCGAATGCCAACAAGTGGATTGCATACATGGCACATCGTGATCTCTATGTGTGAAACATAAACATGTGGACAAGTTTACGCATCAGCAGGGTTTAATGAAACGATTCTACACAGACCGCAAACTCCTGTAGAGGCACGTGCCGACCTCGGTAAGATGAAGTGCAGCATCTCAGCAGTGGTCACAGTTGATGGACGCATGCGGTCAAGAATGAAAACAGCTGATTCTTTATGGTTCCATTACTACCATACTTTTCGGTGAGTAAAAAGTCCAAATATTCTCCTCGTTTCTGTTGCTGCACCGTTAGGTTTATCCAATATCAATTTCACTGCAAGAGCGGTATTGAAGAATTTATTACCACAGTTCTCCAGAGTTCTCCTAGAGTCGACAACATTCAGCCAAATGCTCTGCAGGCAGAAGCCTGTTATCCAGTAAATCTATTACCCGTTTTCTATTAGCCCTGTCTAGAGGAGAACCAAACTCCAGAACCAAGGAAACGAGGGGCCATCACTCCTATTCATAAAGGAGGTAGTCTCCTGACCCAAGCAAGTACCGTCCAATAAAGCTGCTTTCATTACTTTTCAAAGTTATGGAAACAATCACCACGGGTGTTCTAATGCACAGCTGGAAAACTCCAGCTTACTAGGGCCAAGGTCGGTATGAATCCCCGCAACAGCATTCATGTACTAATAAACTATTAATTACACGCAGTAGCTGGACTGAAGCAGTTGATGGTGGAGCAGGGGTCAATGCCACCTACCTGATCTTTCCAGTACGTTTGATCGACCCGATCATCAAAAACACCTCCACTAGCTCCGTAACTACGGCATTGGCAACCCAATTCTGGGTTGCATAAAATTACTCTACACGATCTCATTTGGATGCAAGAATCCGGGAATCTCACTTTTATGCAACTTATGTAGAGTACGGTGTGCCACAACGCTGGACGCTGGGGCGTAATCTATCCGTGGATTTCATGAATTATCGAAGAAGATTATTTGCTTCCAGTTCCCTATTTTTCGCGAATAATGTCAGGAAATGGTGAGCGATTGGAGGACCGGATAATTAGGAAGGGCTCTAATGAGATCTTAACGCGATTTCGAAATAAACAGTTCAGGATGCTCTACCATTCAATACAGACAGAGACCGCGTTGTTCAGCTACGCCATAGACATGACCACAAGTATTGGCGTTAGTGCTTCATTTCTGCGGACGAAACCAAAAGACTCGCAGCGATCTCAAACACGTGTATGGAAAACTAAGTGACTCGAGCCACTTACGCTGCCGTTTCTGCAAATTAGCCACAAAGACTAATAGTTGCCTGTTTGGAACTTGGTGGACTATACAACCGCCGAGTGTTGACGGAGTTACTTTTCTATCCGGGTTTGCCAACCGTGCAACACTCTTAAACGAGGTTGTGTCCTCCCTTAGTTAGGATATTCCCAAAATACCGATTGCATGTTGCTTAGTTCCCATCAATTTATTACTTAAGCTGCACTATGGTGAATTACATTAGTCATGACCTACCGTATCTGGGTGTCACATGAATTTAAAGAATGTGATTACTTTACTTTTCCCATATTTTATGTCAACCTTCATTGCACATCATGCATTTCTGCATGCTTTCATTCAATTTTACTTTGTAATAACATTTTCAGTGACGCATTTGACCCGTGGATGAGGGGGTAGATTGCTCACGTACGTTTTGATATCATCGTATTCCCCCAACCATCTTAGGGGATTGGTCAAGCGCTTGCATTCTAATCCCTGATAAACCATGGTTCATTGAACATAGTTTGCTGAGATGCAACACTGTAACACCGATTTTATTAGTATATCATCCAAGGAGAGTGTTTCACGAATATAGCAGCATTGCGTTTATCAAGAATTGTTATTTCAAGTTCATCGCACGTTTTATTGTCAGGAATGCCACGAGAAAATATGATTCTGTTTGAAGCTTCCTTTCGGTGGTCTTCTAAGCAGTGTTTGATTCCATGACGCTCGTCATATGAGATATATGTAGAGATACAGATGGAGCATAAAGTTCCACTTTATATGAGATTGTCTTGAAGGTAACTGTAAGATTCCATTACGGATACGTAAGGTGAGAATCCATTTAGAAGATCATGTTGACTTCAAGGTAAACCTCAGAAGAATTGCAGAAATCCCGAGTTGTGTTGGTGCTGCAGTGGATGTAGGGATTGTAGATATTGTTCCTGTTGACAGTTCTTTTGTTGCATCACCCATCGAACTAAACAATATGGACCGCCTGTTACGAAATTAAAATATGTTTTTTCTCCCCCCATCATTTGGTGGTGGCATTTGCCTGACGGCTTCTATATTAGCGGGATCCGGACGTCGGCCATGTTTGTCAATGATGAACCCAGAAACTTGACACTTTCCATCAGGAAATTGCATTTTCCCCTCGTAACTGGAAGCCAGCTTCTTCTAGACGAGGGAGCACTTTCTCTAACGTGGCCAGCAATGCTTGTGGGTCAGACCCCATAATCAATGCGTCATCCAGGTATACTGCGACCCTAGGGATATCGTTCAGTAGCGTACCCATGATTTGCTGAAAAATGGCGGGAGCATTTTTCATTCCGAATGGCAACCGATTGTACTGGAAAAGACCCAGATATGTGTTGACCGTCAGTAGTGTTCTGCATTTCTCGGCTACTAGAACTTGTAAGTTAGCATCAGCTAGATCGAGTTTCGCAAATCATTTTCCACCGTTAAGCTTGGTGAACAAATCTTCAGGTAAGGGCAAAGGGTACTGGTAGTTCTCCAACATGGAATTTAAGCCGGTTGAAAAGTCAGCACAAATACATACCTTGCCGTTTCCTTTCTTTATCACAACGATGGGTGCCGCCCATTCTGAGTAATGTACGCGCTCGATTATGCCTTCCGACTGCAACCGACTTAAGTCAGACTCCACTATTGTTTGTGTTACGCACGGCACTGGACGTTTTGCTCTAAAAACTGGTCTGGCGTCTGGTTTGAGGTTCAGCTTAGCTCTGGCTATCCGGCAGCATCCAAGACCGTGTTGGAACAAACTTTCGTGGTGTCGCTTCAATTCTGTATTTTGACTGTAAAGTTCGAGGTTCATATTCTGCGTCTCTGCGGGTTTATCGACTTGTAATTTCTGGCATATACTGTTAACTGACTGGTACAGTAATTGCAATTCCTCCATCGAATCGAGATCCAGCAACTTCCATCCTGGTTGATCTGTCACAAAACCGGTTGTACGAATGTGCTGATCACGGAAATTGGCCTGACAATGCAACCCTCCGAAAAGTTTCAAAATACCGCCGGATGCGTTTCGTGTTGTGTCGTCTGTGTGGACAAGCGGTGGTCGTTCCAGCATACACCATGTGTCTCGACAAACCAAAGTGATGTCTGACGCAGTATCCAGCTACAGCTTAACTACTTTATCGTTGATCTTCAACATTGTAAACTTACGCCTGCCTACACCGTCAACCTTGAAAGTCGCCGTCACAGTTTTGGCCTCATTGTGACATCGGAAGCGCACCGGAATTCGACGCCGTATTCCACTCATTCTTGGTCGCTTCGCAAGACAAAACCAATTTTTGTGTCCACGCTTACCACAGCGATTGCAAATATGATTTCGGAACAGGCAGTTTCTACCAAAGTGTCATTCCCTGCAAAACCAACAAGCAGAAGTGAGTTAAGAATGTGGTGAACTCTTATGAACCGATTCTTTCTGAGGACTTCCGCTGACCCTGTAAATGATCTCCTGGTCACTATGGATTGATGACTGTTGGATCATCGCAGCATCATGCTTCAATTTCATCAACCTTTGGCATTCGTTCGTAACTTCCTGCAGTGTGATCTCGGGATTTTGTTCAATGCTGCTTAGTACTCTTGTTCGGGCATCCGCAACATTGGTTGCTTGAAGGCCACACACATAAATCAAGTACTTGTACTGATCAGCACTCATCTTGTGAAACAGTGGCCGTTCACACTCACGATTTACGCGACTCGAGTAAGTAACCCAGTCTTCGTCGTCTCGCTTGCTCACTGTCAGGCACTTGTATCGGATATTGAATAATGACGACTGCTCTCCAAATACCAAGTGTGAACTGCACAGATGGGAACACTGTAACCGGCAAGTGTGCAATTAGCGGTGTTTCACCATTTCATATTCCTATTTTTGCCTTCATTTTACTCACTCCTAACTGATCATCCCGCAGGACATGTCTAACCTCGGCTTTTTCTCTCCGCAATATACCATTGACGATTGACCCAGTTAAAGCTAGAAATGCAGGGAACTCAACATGCATGCACACCTACTGCCTAACTGCCTAATGGCCGCGGATTGCAATGCTTTAAAGGGCGGATGTCGTCAGTGCCCAGATAGCTATGGTCGTGCGTTGGGAGCAACTTCCTTAGCACACTTCCTGGGTTGAACATTATGTGTGTCAGCCCGGGATCGATAAAGTGCATGAGGGCATGTGACAAGGACAGGGTGCGAGTCTGAAAATTGAGGCGTTATTTAGTCGAAGGGCATTGGTTGCTTCGTTGATCCTCTGTACCCTACCGTATGCTTTGAAAAGTAAATGGATGCCATGCTTTTCTTAGCGAAGTCTATTGACATTCCTATACAGTTGTTCGTTGTTTTTCGGAAACATTTAGGCAGGCACTGGTGCTAAGTTAATTTGTCCCCAGGGAAAAGTGTGGTGCAGTGGTTGCAGTGGGTCAGTAAATTGCCCCAACTCGTTGAGTCGAGGTTACGCTTGTAGGTACGACATGCTGTACCCGTTATCCTCATGAAATGTTTGTTTAGCTTCTGAAAATTGGTGGCACCTTTGCGGAACGAATGGGCTTGATCCCTTATGATTTGTTGACTTTGGCACCGAGTCTCTCAACGAACTCTGTCCTACCGTTGTCAAGGAGACTGCTGTTTTAAAACTCTGAAGCTGATGCCTCGATGCATTCTTTAACGAGGTGATAGCATGTGATTGTGTGATTTAATGCCGAGTGGTTAGACGGGGATATTCCGTCTACCAAACACAGTTAGATCTTGTTACTACATGGTCGCTGAGACCTAATGGATTGTCCATCAATAACTTGTCAACCATTAGCTCCTCATTTTTGAGTACAAGGTCCAATATGGACGGTTTGTTTGCTGTCCTGAATCGAGTGGGAGAGGTGACGTGATCATACAAGGGAATATTAACAGTACATCCATGCAGCTCAGCTTTGAACTGATCATTGGTAGTTGCCGATACCTCCGGTTCGTGGATACTGAAGTAACCGGCGATGGGAAATTTGGCTGCACCCAGGGCGTGTTACCCCGTTAACATCACGTATCAAGCTGAAATCCATTTCCGAAGTTGACGTCGGAGGGCGGCAAATGACAGCTACGAGATATGCCTTATGCCATAGTCGGAGACGGCACCAGATGGAGTCGGTAACATTAGTTTACGGATCATGTGCTATCGCACATCGCAGTTCGCTGGGGTTGTAGGAAAAGACCCAAATTCCTCTACTTGGACGTCGTTACGCACAAGTGACATTCCTGCTACCTCAACCACAGCACCAGCAACTTCTTGATGTTACCATGCTTCAGTAACGGGAAAGAGGTTCAAAGCATTCGCGATCTGACGTATCTGAGGTTTGGTAAGTTCACTGAGAAGTGTATGTATATGAAAATTTCCCAGATTTCAGCAATATGCCAGAGATTGTACAATTCAAAGTGGATTTGCGCCGACCTGTGAGTGGCGGGCGACTGATTGCTTTTGCTGAGGGCACTTGGCGACTGCTTCAACGTCTCATTCATCGGCTGCATACTTAGTCCCAAATTTAACCTTTTACGTACAGCGAAGGGTATCTGCTAACTCATTCAATTGGTCACACTGTTGACGCACTGTTCCATTATAGCTTCAATCGCGTTTGGTTCCTAAGGTGACATAGCATATCTGAAGGGCATATCGCTCGCTGCGTTCAAACTAATTTTGATGGCAGCCTGCACTAGCTCTTCGGTATCCGTGCCACCATATGTTTAGCTGTAGAGCTAACTTCAACATCTTATGCGAAGAGAATCGAAGGACCACGAAGGCCTCTAGTGCGCTCTTAACACGATTTCGAACTGGTCAGTTCAAAATGCCTTACCATTCAATGTAGACGAACGTCGCCCTGTTTACTTGCAAGAAAACAATATTTGTTCATGGTGTTCCTGAGCTTCTGCATTCTTCTGATCATGATGCACAAACTCATGACCGAGAGCAATGG
Organism: Dicrocoelium dendriticum; assembly: GCA_944474145.2. Lineage (NCBI taxonomy): Eukaryota > Metazoa > Platyhelminthes > Trematoda > Plagiorchiida > Dicrocoeliidae > Dicrocoelium > Dicrocoelium dendriticum. The sequence continues at coordinate 18,681 of CALYDF020000452.1, read as the reverse complement.
TGCTACATCCGCGAAGCACTCTCTGTAGACAATGTTATTGCCAAATCCCTGACAAGTTCCGTCATCACCTAACTACAAGGGCTGCGTTCCAAGGCTAATTAAAGTAATACTACACTCCGAGGGAATAACGCAAGTTCTGTTGGATAGCTGGTTAAAGTTTCGAGCTAGGCTGCCAACAGAGCTCCGGCTAAAAGCAGCAGGCGAACGACCAAAAGTCGGAAGCAATTCAACGGAACCTGCAAAGGCAGCAAATTCCTTATCTGCACAGTCCTGCGGAGAGACCGACACAGCAGCGCCACCCTCTTTACAACCACGTAACCTCTCCCAGCAGATTTCGAACTGCTAACAAGCCGTCGATACTGGATCTTGTGCTCACTAACGAAGAACTCATGGTTAGCAGGATAGTTACAAGCACACCACTGGGTCGTAGTGATCATGTTACTCTACTCTTTGACTACATTTGCTATGCGGGGTACCCTGAAAAAGGAGGAGGATAAAGTGCATACTGTCACACACTACAATGTGTTGTCTAAGCTTGTTAAGGATACATCTTGAACTTTCTTAAACGAATGCCCCCCAGATGTTGCCTGGGAAACATTTACAAGGACGTTTAGTACACTGGTAGCGCACGCATCACAGCAGAAGTCCTTCCAACCTAAAAACAAGCGTACTTCAATTCTGAGGAGCATGACACGTAAATGTATGTCCCGGAGGGATTTGGCGTGGCGAGATCATCAGGACTGCCCGAATACCGAAACCTGGACTGCATACGTGACCCATCGTAACTTCTGTGTGATACTGATCCGCGAAGACAAGGTCACGCACCAGCAGATGTTAATGAAGCGATTCTGCACGAACCGCAAACTCCTGTACAGGCACGTTAACGGCCTTCGAAAGATAAAGCGAGGGGTTCCAGCACTAGTCATGGCTGACGGGTGCACGCGATCAGCAATGGAAGCAGCTGATCTCATACGGCTTCATTACTCCCAAACTTTCCAGGTAACGAGCACAAACATGCTCCTCATTGCTAATACTCTACCATCTGGTTTAGAAAACATCACCTTCACTGCGGAAACTGTGTTGAAGAAGTTGTTATCCTTGCGTATCCACAGTTCTCCCGGAGCTAACAACATCCGACCAAAGGCTCTACAGGCAGTAGCTAGTGATCTAGCAGCACCACTGGCTATTTTCTATCATCGATGTCTAGAGGAGAACCGTATTCCACCAGTATGGAAGCAAAGAGGTCATCACTCCTATTCATAAAGGAGGTAGCCGCACTGATACTGCCAACTACCGTCAAATAACACTACTTCCCGTACTATCCAAACTGATGGAATCAATCATCGCAGATGTGCTGATGGAATACCTGGAAAGCCACAATTTAATAGCCCCAGAGCAACATGGCTTTCGTCAAAAGCATTCGTGTAATACTAACCTATTAATTGCACGTAATAGCTGGACTGAAGCTGTTGATGATGGAGTAGGGGTCGATGTCATCTTGTAGGGGCGCGGATCTCAGTTCACACGGAAATGCCCCGGAAGCAGCAGGAGCTGGGGACTAACGCGGAGACTGGGAACGGGAATCGTCAACCCAGCTCGTGGCCTACGATGCAAGCCCGGAATGGGTCGTCAGCGACAAACGATACCGCGGCCACGCCGAGAAGAACAAGAGGTGACATGAAAGGGAGCCCGATTTTCCCAAGAGATATGCCTTTATCTACGGCCCCAGGAATCGGCCCGACCAGAGCAACACAGCCCCGAGCAAGCAAGTCGAGAGCTTTGGTACGAATCCAGTCTGGATAGGCTGCGACGCAAGGGAGCAGAAATGTGGACGGAAAACGGCACATTCAATGTCCACGTCGGATCAGCCTAATGGCGCTTAGTGGACACCACTTCACTCGGCGGAACGTGGTGCGTCGTAAGTGGGAAACGCGGCTATATTTGTGTGTGTGCGTGGGACATGTGTGTGAACCTCTCAGCGTGCAATAAACAGCGTTCCCCCCTACCGTGTCGTTTTCGCTACAATCTACCTGGACTTTTCAAAAGCAGTTGATCGCTTAAACCATCGCATTCTCCTTCACAAGCTTCGGATTTACGGCGTTGGCGACCCAATCCTGAGTTGGGTTGACAATTTTCTACAAGAACGACGGCTAGTGGTGAAAGTCCGAGAATCATTGTCTGATGCAATCGATGTGGCGTGCGGAGTAACACAAGGCTCTGTTCTTGGACCTCGTCTATTCTTGGTGTTCATTAACGATTTGGCGAGATCAATTACTTCCGATTCCTTATTTTTCGCTGATGATATCAAGATATGGCGTAGGATCAGAGGCCCGGAAGACCATGAAAAGCTCCAGTGCGATCTTAACACAGTGTCGAACTGGTCACTTCAAAACGCCCTACCATTTAATGTAGACAAATGTCGCGTCGGACAATTAAGCCATAGTCATAACTACACCTATTCACTTGGGACCAATGGACTGCAGAATAGCTCGCAGGAACGTGACCTGGGTGTGATCGTACAGAGCGACCTCAACTGTTCAAAACAGGCGGAGGTAGCTGCGCAAAGAGGCAACCAATATGTCGGCATGCTGCGAAGAGCATTCGGGAGATTTGACCCATCAATCTTCCCAATGATGTACAATTCCTACGTGCGCCCGCATGTTGAATACGCTATCCAAGCTTGGCAACCTTGTTTGAAGTGTGACCTAAAAGCCATAGAGGCACCACAACGGAGAGCAACAAAAAATGTAAAGGGCCTGCGCTATCACTCTTACCACCGAAGGCTGAAGTTGCTGGGAATTTTCAGCTGGCGCTATCGAAGACTGCGCGGTGATCTCATATTAGCGTATCAAATATTGAGTGACCCTAACCACGTATGCCGCCATTTGCTGAAACTTAGCCACAACACGCAGCTCAGGGGTAACCGCTTAAAGTTGAAGGAACAATATAGCCGTCTAGAGTGTCATCGGAATTACTTTTCCCTTCGGGTTTTCAAATCTTGGAACGCACTCCCAGAATCAGTTGTATCCTCTCCTACCTTGGATGTTTTCAAAAAACGATTAGATGTGGCTCTACTAAATATCTCGCCTAAATAATTGTACCAAATGCCCTAAGATCCGTAAACCTACTGAAGGACCCAGTGCATCCTAAAGTTGAGAATACGAAGGAGTGGACGACTGAGTTGATTCCCGGAGTCATTGCTTTGGCCACCAAAGATTGAAATATTGCGCGGACCTAGCTGTGCCAACGGTACCAGAGAATATTAAGCAGCCTTCCGGCACCGCGTGTATCCCCGGTATACCGTGTGCGCTGCCACATTAGGAACAGATAGCAATGTGGACAGCAGCTGGTTCCTTTGTTAGAAGGCGGTTGTTTGGTAGTGCAACAACTGTTTGGAGAAGATGGTGTCGAGTTTCTTGGACAACTTCAAGTAAAATTGAAACGAACAACGTTGAAGCGTTATATTGGTGCATTTTGTTACTCGGTAAAGTCGTACGCACTGAATTAGCCAGTGTAAGGTATATTGATCGCTTGTTGTGTGGTTATTTGCGATGAACGTCATGAGACCGTCTCCTCAAGTTTTGGTGACTACATTGGATTACGATTTTGCGAAAACAACAGGGAACTAACAGTGTAGATTTGATCGTGCAATCTCGACACGATATGCAAGCCATAAATCAAGAAGCACTGCTGTTGAACACTCCGTGCAGTTTACGGTATCCAGTGCAACGATGCTTTGGATTGTCTCATTCACCTGCTGGGAAACATAATTTGAGTAACGCAAGGTGGACTGTTCGTCAACCCATAACCATAAATTCAAACTGTCATCTTTATCTGGGGATAGTATGTTTGAATCAGACCAGATAACTATCCTCAAATCTTGATGGAATAGTGGAGCCAAGTATGGCTATTGTCGGCTGAAGTTAAGTACTGCCGGTAAACGTTTTGTCTGACTAGCAGGTACTGAAAACTGAATAGGTAGATATATAAATCTGCGCGACACCATTACAATAGAATAAAAAAGTTATAAAAATATCTGCCGTCCTTGGTAATCTCATCGTCCGTCAAGTTCATGTGCAGCATTTTATAGTGTCTGACTCAGAGTTCTCCTGAGTTCACAAATATAGAATTTCTTTACTATTGTACAATTGTTCTCTAAATTGAATGGTGGTGAATTGTACATTGGGGAATATTTCGCAGTTCCAGCACAGACTTGTCCTCTACGGCTTGTTCTGGAGGAAAGTTTGAAAAACTTACCGATCTCCGTGCGAAACAAAGGAGTTGGGTCAATAATTTTAAATATGCTCCCACATGCATGTACAAATGTCCGCGTATGCTAGTTGGTGCTTACAATTTAAGTTCCGCACTCTACATCATGAGTGACCAAGATGGAATGCTCGGTAGATCATGATGAAATTGGCTCGCACCGGATGATAGGATAAGGCGTAGAGTCGTAGTCTCTGGCGTCGATTTTGGTACGGTAATGCTCTGAAATCTGAAATGAGCCTGATAGCGACGTGTAGGACCCGTTTGATAATCCGTGGCTTGGCTCGAGAGACTGGAAAGCAGGCACATAAGCCGTACTCGAGTATTGGTTCTCTGACGGAAGAGATAAGGCGAGTTGGCAAGCACTTCAAACCAATTACAAATCCGCGTTTGATCGCGCGCGGCATGCGCAATCCGATACCATTCAACCTGTTCATGTTGTCAACGGACTTGACGTCGTAGAGCGAGAACACACTTAGGTATTTCTGCCGTCACCACTTTTTCCCAGGCTCATAAATATTGACTTACTTGGTTTAACCGGAAGGCGGGCTTCTGAAGACCTCCTGTAGAGCCAGCTGATGTTTTGCTGAAGTGGCTGTAGTCGTCGGTGGTACTTTTCACTCTCCATGTATTTAGGTCATGGGTGAACATGGAACACGGCGACCGAAGAAGTTGACTTAGGTGGTTGATGTGGATTAGATTTGGAGTGGGCGTCAGCACCGTGCCAAGGAAAACTACGCTACATGTAGAAGGATACCAGTCCATTAGATGGCCCTCGATCTGTACACTCTAGTTTCGTTTAACGAGAAAGTCTTGGATCCACTGCAGCGTTAATCAACTAACACCGTACACTCCAAGCTTATAGAGCAGGAGGCCATGTTTTACCTCGTTATACGCTTTGGTGAACTCGGCTTATGTTGCGTCGACGAACTTCTCCTGCTTCTCTCTTTTGATATCTGATGTTGCTCGAGCGCTTGCAATGCACACCACGACGCGCTTTCTCCGTCTTTGATCTAATTGGGTGGGGATAGCAGACCTCGAACAAGGAGCCATTTAACTACCAGCCGAAAGCTATTCCGTGTTGGCTACCGCTTCCTGATCCCATCCATAAAGATCGAAACGTCTCGCGAAGTGCAGTGTTTTCTGGCGGTCAAGACCTAATTTCTATCTGCTTTAGCTACGGCACGGTTGATCGAATCACCAAGGTTCATTGCGATGGGGATCGCAGTTCACATCGAGATTGCGCGTCGCAGTCCATCCATAAAATAATCATCCAGTCATTTTCTACTGCCCTTATTAAAGGCAAGACAGAATTAATCAGTCCTGGGGCATTGTGGAAATGGTAAAGCTAGGTTCCGGCCATGATTTTTTAGAGTTTACTCTCCACGTAAGCGATTAGAGGAGCAAAACATTGGCCTAATCATAGAGACTTTTAGGGAAAAGTGTTGATGTTGCAAGGATAAAGATTCTTAACTTCTTCCAGCAAATGTAATATTATACATCCATTACAACAACCCGACGTCCATCAATAAAATTGGCAGCATTCCACGATCAGCAACGTTTCCTCCCTTAACCTTATCGACTGACGCTCTAGCAAAATGTTTATTTAATGACATCGTTTTTGGCATTTTCAAGTCAAGCAAAGTCAAATCACGAAAGTACTGTATGCATCCATAACAGGTGAAAATTCAGCCATAACACATACTCTAAGCGATACTGCATGATGTAAATGAGAATCAGTGTAGGTGGTCTGATGATTGGAAAAAGCACAATGCAACGGTAGCATTATGCGGTTTTTTAATTCTTGGAAACGTTTGTTTTGTTTGAGCGAACATCACACTAGGAAAGGGATAACTGACTAATCGTATGCTCGGATTCAAGCATAGATGGATTTATACTTATGTCTGGTTGACGCGAAAGGCACCCAAATCGAAAACACACAATAGAGGAGGCGACTGGTGCCGGCAAGTATTGTAGTTGCTAGTCTATTGTAAAAACCAACATGAGTGGATGCAGTTTTATCAATGATGGTCAGCTTCCATACACCGCTGCATCGCAGATAGTCGATTGTCGAAGAACACGAACAGTGACTAAACGAAGTGAAAGAATGGGGGCCAGAGGAATCTAGCAGTAAAATGATAACCTCCGGAATTTGTGAATGTTTCTTATATATGGTGTGACCAAGATAAATCGTACCTAAGCATTACACTCAAGTACCCCACGGAAGGAATACTCTCAAGAGCGATGTTGTGTTCTGGGCATTGCTGAAGAACCTGTTGAATTTGATCTCCCCTATGCAGTGGATAAATGACCACATTGTATTTTGTCACCCAAAGCGGAAGCTCGCGAGCCGTTGATCAAAATGGGAGATGGTTAAGAATATTTTGCAATCTGACTAAAGATGCAGCGGTCGATCGATTGGAACATTTGGCAATGCCATCTGCCTACTTCAGGAGGGTTGCCTCTCCCGAAACCATTATTCAGCTCACAGAGCTGGAAAATAAAACTGGAGACAGAACAGCTACTTGAAGAGCATTAATGTTTCTGATTAGGGGCGACGAGTTTCTGCCTCCGAACCGAGTAACTTGAAGTCGCCTGGGAATATACTCCCTCAGCACAAGGACAGTAGAACAATGTATTTCTGCACCGAATAGATCTTGCAACAGCAGTTCGCGGTCGGCACAGCTGAGTGCGTTATTGCAGTGCAAGTCACACTAGGGAAGAAATGCTTCTACAGTCCAGTTAGGACCAAACCGAGTGCACGGGACATGGTACTATGTCGGGCTAATCTCAAACTGCGGTTGTCAAATAAATATAAAAAGTTGAATACTGGTGTGTCATCATTCTCTTAAGAAGAATTGTTTCGAACACCTGCAAGTTCATTGAAGTACAAGCGATTGCTCGATATTTGACTGAGCCCTATTTTGCTATTGGCGTGATATTGACAAATTTTCAGCGTCGGGCACGTTTGCGTTGTAATATACATCATGTGTAAAGTAGCTGTAGGCTTGGTCAGGAAGACAGCACATCCTTTTAGGGCAACGCGAAACAGTCTGTCTGGACCATTTGGTTTTCCTGAGTAAAGTTGTTAGTGTTACTTGTGTGAAGAGCTCTTGTCGGATGCGGAAGGTTAGGCTGCAGGCAATTTGCACTGGGAAAACGACGATCCAGAGAACGATTTCTTTTTTAGCACTTACAGATGTCACAGATTAGTTTCTCCACGTCTACGTCCGAGGTTGATGTGCGTCGAGTAATCCCTCTTGGTTAATGTGACATCAACCAGCTACCATTTAAAAGTACGGTTTGAACGCACAAATTTTTGTGACGGGGCAACGGTTCCTGGAACAGAACAGCTAATGACTTCAATGAGGTGTTGTCTTTTTTGTAGGCGTTTTCTTTTTGTTTGCGTTGCTGCTTCAACTGGTGGATGGAAGTGCACCTGTCTGTATGGATGAGCAGCGTTTTGCATGGACAACAAAGGTCAAAATGAAAGTACAACTAACCTGTCCACTGATAACAATACGTGGGTACATCAACGTCAAAGATGAATAGAAGTCGGTGGATGAGACCATCTTTTGTATACGTTCAATATATTGTTTGGAGCACTGCCTCCACCTGAAATTGTGGTCCTGCCAACGATCAGATCTCCGGACACAGTTTATCTTTTTCGATCTGAGCTGACTAACGGCACCCTGTTGCACACAGCGAACAGCCTTGCGTTGTTAACAAGTATCCGATTTGGTGTAGTGCAGCTAATTACGTCGTTCTTTAGCCAAAGAACTTTGAGAAAATACGTGTTAGATCGCTTAGAATAACCAAAATAAGTGCACAGTGAACAATACGTGTATTCCGTTGCAGCCACATTGAACTCATTAAAAAAGGGCTCTATTTTAACAGTTGTAGAACAAGTGGAGGAACTATATGTTAGCCAGTAAGATTGTGCAGTACACACTGACGCAAATTGGCTTGAACTTCCGGACTAGGTAACTAAATAGTTGAGAAAAAAACTAATTAAAAGCGTTTGTAGATAAGCCCCTGGAAGTGTTGATTACATGATTACTTCACCGCCACGGTTGCGGAAGGTGTAAAGGGCGCTGACTCAATGACATTTGAATCCTTTGCCCGATACCAGTGTATCATCCACCTCCTAATGAAGCCAAGTCTCTTGTGGCAACATGATGCAAAGCTGCGAATAGTATCGCAAGATGATGGTACATTAGGTCATCCATTTTCCCTAAAAGCGAACGGATCTTTAAGGTAAGGGTATGCTCATGCTTCCCAGCCTTTTCTTCCAAAGAGCAAACTTTCACCCATGGCAACGTTTACTTGCGTAATTACTGCGCTTCTTGTAAATGAGTTCCAATTTATTTCGTTTGACGTAGTTTTTAGAACATACATGAGCTGTGAGAGCGGAAACGCATAACGAGTTCAACACATCGCGCGTATGGGTCAACATGATAACAATGGAAGCCGGATAAAACGAAGTGAAAATGATTGTCGATATAAAGCCAAAGTGATGTGTGTTACATATTCCACAAAAAGAAATCATAGAGCACGGCTAAATTTGAAGCATTAGCCCCAAACTCGGTCACAGACACGTTAGACGACCACCTACACATCAAAGAAGTGCCAGGCTGTCGATGCGTCTCGTCGTGGCACATCCGTAGTGGGCACAAGTTCGGACTCCGTCTGTGCCAGAGCCAGTGAAGCATGTGCTTTGAAACAATTCACCTGCAGAACTGCGATATGAATGTCAGGAATAGACCTCTATGACGGATTGCCATATGAGATGGGACTGCATTCATCTTTCTCCGCCATTTATGTCGCTTATGAGCTTTGATCATAGCTTAGCTTGGGAGCCTAAGCTTAAGCACATAATTAAATGCTCGGCAGGTCGAAATGTGGTGCGTCATAGCTGACCTATTATTGCTAAGTATTGTTTCACTATATTGTCATCCGATTATTGCTGGTCTACGAAACACATCGTTACTTAGATTGACGCTTCCTTGGCAGACATTGCTCCGCAGTTTCTGATCCCATTGGAGTGTTAAGTTAATTTTGAAGATATTAGGATATGGAAATGACGAATAATTAGATACGGCGATTTGGAAGGTTTAATATTTAAAAGATTTTGAAAATTGCCGATTCCACAGAATTGAATGCCTGTGCAAATATTCGTCGTAGAACAGACACTACAGTCATTGAGCTTTGTGAACGTGTTTAACGATCATTGCTCAGGCCGAAGCTGATCTAGCATACATTTTCTCAAGAGTCTGTCATGGGGCCTCAACTATGCACCATTGTCCCTGCTAAGGTATTTCTTTCAGTGCGATTTGCTCTCATCTGTCGTGTAAATAACTAACGCGTGACTAGCAAAGGCTAAATCCCAACTTATTCCAGTGAGATTGGAAGGCAATTATTATCGGCCCACAGGAAGTTCATGTATCCTGTTTATTGTGCAGTCTATATGTATATTAAAAACATGTTTGCGAAACATTAAGAGAATCGTGAACTCGATGAGTGACTCCGGATGAAACCGGCTGCCCCAATCAACAAACGCTCTGATACGCCGTTCACTTGTGGAGTGCTCCAAATCCGCTCGCCCTCTAACCCTTGAAACAGCTATTACAGCGTACGAGTGGAATCCACTAGTAACGAATTCCTAAAGTGTGGGACTACGGTTTCTGGAATCTGTAGCGAAGCTGACTTTTATGGAAGTTTCCCAGTACCTGCGTTAAACTATAAGAGGTCGCCCATGGTATAGGAGTCTCCACAGTGGGAGCGAATAACGGAAACTAAGTCATCTTAGACACCAGTTCATAAAACCCGATAACTAAGCCGAGATACATGTCCAGCAGATGAACCTGCCCGCCTACTATACCTTTTAATAGGAAACTTCACGCAGTGTTAATAACTTAGCACGTTAATAAATCAAAATAACGTGTTGTGTATTCAAGTTCGCGCGGTCATCAATGCATTCTCTCAATGAGGGTTTACATGCACGCTCAATCAGACAATCTTGTTGGTCATGAGAGATAAGCAAATGTGAATCTCTGTATGTAAGCATAGGGCCAGATTTATGTGTCCATAGGAGACAGATGTGCTCCCGAGTAGGTTGACAGATTGGCGTTAACGGAAGGCACACAAGGATGAGAGTGTCATTGCTTGAGGTCAGCAACAGTACGCCTGATGGCAGCTGGTCAATCTAGGATGAGGTGTTTGTAGGTTCTCCGTCAGCACGATCTTAACAAATTTTTGTCGGAAAGCGTTAACATTGTTTCGTATTCTGACGCGGCCGGTAGTCAATGTCCGTGTGCCAAATTTTCAACGCTTGTCCTAGCAGTCCGTAACTTATCAAGCGCAAAATTTGTGCTCGGTCAAAGGTGCACAGTACTAGTGGCACATTTTGGCTCAGAGTTAGTCTTGCCTTTGGTCGAAACAATAGGACGCAAGCTAATAATAAAAATAACAGTGCTAACAGTAATAATACTAACAATAATAATAATACCAAGAATGAGGGGGATGGGTTAATTTCTCTTCAATTGAAAATCTTTGACAATATTACGCGGAAAACAAACGTACTTGCTCTTGTAAGAGTGATATCATGTTATCTTCTTATATTTGGCGACCTTTCTGGCAAGGCATCCGCCTTATGCGATGGTAAGAGGTTAATTTGTCGTATGAATATGTTGTAGACATTGAGGACTAATTTCATTGCGTGAATTGGTGACAATATACCAATTAGACGTTGACCAGCATGGTACACAACGTGTCCGTTTATGCACTGATCTGACATGGGCGGATATTACTCTGCCGTTGGCTTGAGAACCCGATACTCATCGCCATCGTAGCGCCCAAAAAGATAACTCTTATCTTTAATGTACAATTTACTTGTTGACCGATTGTACATTACTCCTTCTTGTTGTAATCTTACAACCGGCTCGACACACAACTGCCTTGTAAGTTCCCGCGCTCACGTGGACGCTCTTGCCTCGCTTCATCCGTCCGCTTCTTGTTGTAGCCCCAACAAATACAGTCCGCTGTGTCCGACTCCCATTGCCTTCTGATATCCGCGCTTAACTCCGCGCACCGTCTCGGACTAGTATTAACTAGTCCTACACCATCGAGCTGCAGCAACGAGTACGTGAAAGGCTTGTCTGGGACACAGGACAGATGTTTAAAGGGTCTGAGCGGCTGCAATTGACTAGATAGTTAGCAGAATAACAATGCAACATATGATGACTATGTGAGTGCTGCGATTGCCGGAGTGTTTCTGAGTGCATGTTAGTAACCAGTACGACAACTGACTTAGGAGACTGCCGTGCAACTGTTGTGTGTGTGTATTCAATGCCAATTAGGTTTCTACTTCCTATAATCTGGTTGTATCTAGATTCTTCAATAACGTTTCTTTCAGACAGTCCTTCGTCTTCTATCACTTCCGGATGCTCGTTAGCTATGCGCTGTTAGTGCGATACACTAAAATGACTGCCTTAAATTAATATTAGGTATACGTAGCTGGTAGATCATCAAATCTTTATGCCCTTAAACATCATGTCAACTAACGCCAGGGGGAAGACCTATTGTTGCCTTACGTCCAACTGGCCATATCGTAGAAGTGACTGGGAAATATTCGCATCAACGCTGAGATGGTATTATTTGGATAAAATGTGACATAAATGCGACATGGGAATGACAGCGGTTCTTTCCATGAGGATATAACTGTATGTCTATGCAGCATTTACCTTGTAACGGGACAAACATCCACATACATGGAAAGAAACAGCATTACTCCGTCTAGCACATGATAGAAAATCAACATTTGTCAGTGTCCTGATTGGGCGCATGATCTGACCGCGATGTATCAACTTCCCAAGCAAGATGGCGTATTGCGTGCTTGTCCAGCGGAAAGTCGCAATTCGGATGCTGACCAAGCTCTCGCGGGTGCGCACAAACCGTCTTAGCTTTACAGTAACATACCTAGGTAAATAAGGCAGGGAACAAATAATTAACGCATCGCTGCGTAATAAAAGCATTACATATATTGGTCTGTCATGCTTCCTTCAAAAGAGCAAATTTAGTGAAAGACTGTGATAGCTTTGAAATATACCTTCGTTCATCTGCAATGATATTAATAATATTAATGTTTATTTTCTCGTAGTATCGATAAATTGAGCCCACGAAGGGACTGATTATATATATATATATACATATATATGTATATATATATATATATATATATATATATATATATATATGGTTGTCGGCATCCGGTTTCGGATTTGCCTGTCACTGTGGTAAGCCACAGGACGCCTGCGCATACAGAGGGACCATGAATGGCTTGCGCTGCACCACCCACAGCTCCACCCACATGCCCCATATCCAGTGTAAACCCGAAGGAATAAGACCGGGAGGCATGCTGATGGGAACCACGTTTCATCAATGGAGCCGGCCCACACTCCTTCAGAGGCAAACACAAGCACGCTGTATTCGGGAAATCAAGCGCACACAAGGCGATGGCTGGACAGTAGTCCGCTCCACACTGAGTGCATGGAACCACTCTTTGAGCCTAGCACGGCCACAAGAACCGTGCACCCCGTCCCCTCCAGCAACGACCAACTGTCTCCTGGATCCAGTATGGACGAGGTAGTGGGTAACAGACAGGTAGGCACCTTGTCAACATGCACATCAAGCGCAGCCACACCGGGGATATCAAGCATCAGCCAATCACCTGGAACGACAGGATGAAACAAAACAAATAAAATAATACATACAGATACGGTGGCATAACTCTAAGCTAAATAAGCAAATGAAGTAAGTTGATTAGCAACAAATCCGCGATAAAGAAAAAGTGTCCACACGTCAGTTAAAATGCTACAAAACGCAACACAGTTACCGGAGATAAGCGCAATTAATGTAAGCAACGTGGCCAGTTAATAGAAGAGTACTCAGGTAGGCAGAACAAACCAAATAAAGCGAAATGAAATTTAGCCAGCTTAAAAAGACCTAGTTTAAGTGTAAGCTGGTTTAGCCCAACTGCGGTGAAGAAGCGTAAAGAATGCAACATCAACCTCAGCATGGGGCAAATATATATATATATATATATATATATATATATATATATATATATATATATATATATATATATATATATATATATATATATATACATATATGGCGACAGAGCCTATGGGGCGCTGAGGCTGGTGGTAGCTGGATCCTGACAGATGGTATACCCACTGCTACTACTGTTGTGGCATGGGAACATCGTGAGTACAAGAATGGTAATTTGAGGGCAATGGAAGCCAGTTGAACATGTTTTAATTGCTCTACCCTGCGTACAACGCGGCGATTGTGAATTAGTTCGCCGCTGGTTTCACAAATTACTTCGCTTATAGTTGGTTTCTTGCAGCCAATGGGTCGGATGAGAATTCTGCGAAGTTCACTGAGGGTGCAGTTAGTTTTAATTCGATGACACTGCATTCACTAAGTTATGCGATCTTGCCTGAGGAGCTGTTTGAACTCGTAATCGATTGTATGGCGCAACGAGTTATACTCAACACCAGCAGAAGTTCTCCATCGGTCTTTCATCAGTTGAGCAGATCGATCGGAAATAAATCGATTGATGGTGTGCTTAGGGAAACCGCAAGTGATGCTGGCAGACTTGTGCGCGGCACTCTGGATGTGCACCCAATGCGCCTCAATATCTTAAGATGGACTGATCTTAAGAGTAAAAGCTAACGGACTTTGGACGGCATTGAGAATATTTGGAGCGACGAGCCTGGCTACGTCAAGCTGTTTCTCACGTCAGTGTTGAGCACCATCAAAGAGGAGGGCCAATTTGGCGCACAACAAATGCGCGTTCAGAAGTAAACTAAGTACTACAAGTCTATCGGCAGTCCGTCATACAGCCTCACTAATCGTAACTGATGGCGAGGTGAGCAATCTGCGTTCATGGCTGTCCAGGCGAAGGGATTCGTCAGGTGAAGCACTGGCGCCAAGAGCGAAAAAGTCTGGGCTCCATAGGAAGGAACCGTGATCAGCACAAGGCTGCAGAAAGCGATCTTCGTTATGTCCTGCGAGTACCATGGCCATGCAAACCACCGAGGTCGTGTTCGTCAGCTTTGAGCCAGCCGACCTGCGCGTTTAAATCCTCGGCGAGCAACACGATATCCGTGAGGCGTTTCTTATGGAAAAGGTCGGAGAGTTGACGGCAGAAGTCAACTTTTAATGTCTGGAGTGAAACCCATGAAAGCATACGTAGCAACGAGAAACAAACAACGGTTGGTAGTCTGACGGTTGGACAATCGGAAGGATCCTTCTAGCCGAATGTCAGAGTCGGCTGCTAACTGGAATCCAATAAAGTAATGCTGCTTCAACGCGCGTACCTAACACAACTCACACACCGGCAATTCCCGTGACTTCAGCAGTTGTGTCTTCGGATAAGCGTAGAGTGAATGTAACGTTGGAACACGCAGGTGATAGTCATTGTGCTCCAGTCTCTCTGGAACAAATACGAGTTTCGGAACAGTCGCGCAGTGTGCTTTATTTACGACTCGCGGTTTCTGCTGAAACGTTTTTATGAAGTACACCTGAGATTAGAAAGACTAGGACCAAATCCGAGGTGAAAAGATTTCAGTGTTGCTCACTAACAACGCTGCATTCCACGACCAGTTTCGTACTTGATTGGACCCACAGGTTGGAGACTGATTGGGATAACACTAGAACCAAGATGACAGTGAATGACGACCGCGACCATGTGGCGCAAAGCAAACACGAGGATAGCACTCGAAAATCCAGCAGTAGCAACTTTGTTACTCTTTGCTCGCGAGCTTCAGTCGTCAACCATAATTTCCCAATGATCTATTCCCAACACCAACTATCTCCACCTGATGGGTGGAGATGTGGCTCGCTATGGTTGGGCTTGGACCGCCGAGGTGATCATTCGCATTGATTTGTGTGTGATCGCCGCGCTGTTGATTGCAAATCAAGTTGTTTTTGTTAAGAATATACATATACTTAAAAGGACTGACACGAGAAGCGCATGTATGCGTAGATGACTAATTAAACCTTGTAGCTTGGATTACAAGTAAAACTTCGCTGTCCCATGTAGAAGTTTCGTAGCGTAACGGAATGGTGGTACTTCAAGTGACCACTTGCATCGCAAGCCATAGGTGATATACCTCAGTGAATAAGAGTAGAAAAAGCTCTTACCATTTCCATAAATGTTGAGCGTCTTTATCAGCGACATCTCGCACGAAACTGTGTATATGATCACCAATGCGCAAAATGACTTTGGCGAATGGTCTAGGATCCTCCGCAGGAGCATCTTCCAGATTTTCCAGGTGCTTGAAGTGCTTCTTGATAGGTAATAGCTTTTCCTTGCATATAGATATATATATACCTGGTCAGTCATGCGAGGACGCCCATTGTTGGGGATTTTACAGGGTTCTAATAAGGATGATTTTGCAAATATTTTCATTTGGTACTATTGTCGCCGTAGTCTACAAGTTTCGGCATGCTCATTTGGTTGTTTTCGGTGCAGCTTCTTGGTGCCATAAGGGCGGCTATTTGATGGGGGGAACGATTCTGAAAAGCATGTAACACTTAGATTCACCAATCAAAGCGGACGATGAATACACAGTCTTACTTAATAGTCGGTACTAATACATTTGGTGTTTTTTGCGAGTAGCAAATTAGAGAGCTGCGAAAATAAGAACATACAATATTAACGTAAATCCAGTGCATCATCGTACCCATTTGCTTTATCATAATAAGTTAGGCAGTATTCACATCGTAGGGGGTTGAGGCATAGCTTAGTGTCTAGGTGTTACTTGGTCTGATTATATTGTTGAACTAATCAATTTGTGTTTTGAACTGTTAGTTGGTTGGGATGCTTTGTGAGATCAGTTGCATTCCTTTCAGCATTCGCTTGTAGGTGGATATTTATGGCGTGCGTGAATATATACGGAAAATGTAACGTTAAAAATAGAGAATTAAACGGATAAGTAGACAAAGCAATAACCGCTTATTTACTGAAATGTCAGGACTTATACAGTGCACCGTAGTTTTGTAGGAGATGACAAAGACTGGGTGATAATAAAGTGTGAAAGAGGTATCCGAGTTTTTGCGTAGTGATATGAAGGAAATGAACCACAACTAAGTGCGATGCTATGTTCTAAAGAGCAAGTTAATGGGAAATATGGGTAAGACAGTCGGACGGTAGAGATGAAGTAACTAGGAACCAGGAGCACAACAGATTCAGTGTGGAATGAAGTATGGTAAGCAAGAACAAGTGAAGTAATACAAGCATTTGTGGAACCGTCTTCCGGTGACCTGCTTCCATGCGTGGTAGTCCCTCGAGTGTTTTCACTTGCACCTCCCCGCCACATCTGCTAATGTATCGGTATGGTTGAAGAGCAGGCTGACCACTACCGATTTTATTCATCATTTGCGCAATCGTATTTGTTGGTGAGCCAGTTACTCAAACCAGTTAACCCTGTCGTCATTCCAATTTTTTCGCGTGCATGATGACCTTGATCACCGGTTGGCGTCATGTGCCATTAAGTGTGAGTTCAGCAATTCAAATTTGACTGTTTTTTAATGTTTGCACAGTTATTGTATTTACCATATATGCCGTTGGCATACATATTGCTTAGAAGCATCAAATCACCACTCAAGGGATCGGCCCACTCGTGGCCAACCAAACAACAGGAGAATAAGATGATTTAGGTAGATTAGGAGGTATAAATATCAAACATATAAGTAGCCAAATAGCATGTCTCGCGACATAATGGAATGCTATATTGTTGGTTGTGAAGACCGAATGCTTTCATTATGTTTTGCATGGTGAGAAAAGCTCCCAAGTTAATTTTAACTTTGTCTACGTTCTCAATTGCTCGAACTTCCAATAGTAGCTTGGGTAAAATGTGAGTGTGCCTTACCAGGAACAAATTGAGACGGATCTTTAAGTTCCTCTTTTTTACCGGTAGTGAGTAAACCATCTTTCCTGTGGGATAAGCTGAGGAATTAAGCAAATTATGATCTAGTCCAGTGGTGTACACCAGGCAATGTATAAGGTTATAAAAGAGAACTTGATTAAGTCTTAGGCGGCGCAGCCATAGGGCGGTTCGTTTATGGCGTTGACAGCGGTCTTCATAGTTCAGAATGGTAGACCGGCCAAAAGGAGTTTCGTAAAAGTATACTGAATGCTTTCTAACTCTATTCAATTCGTTCTACGCAGGTGACTGTAGATAATTGCGCAGTACTCCAGCATGGGCCACATGATTATCTTAAACATTTCCATTCTTGCTTAGGGTAGAACAAAGGATTTAATGATATAGGTATTCCATTGCCCGGCCTTTGCCATCTTGTATGAGCAATGTTCGGAAAAGTTTGGCGATGCGGTATATATCACTTTAAAGTCCCTAACTGAAGAGGAGTTCATGTTGTTTTTACCTGCTAGGGTTATGGAGCCATCTGGTATGCAGTATCCATACACAAACACGCGATTTTCAACCGATAATTTCGTGGACCAAATATTACTCCAAGATTCCAGTGCAGATAAGTCCTCAGATAAGTCCTCCTTAATCCCCGACTCAAGGATATCGGGTGGAAATTAATAGACGAGTGATATTTCGTCCGCAAAGCGGTAAGGTCGCTCATATGTGATGGAATCACAAATCTTATTTATATACATTAGAAAGGGTAGTGTTCCAAAGCCACTAACTTGGACAACTCCAATTGTAACCTCTCGAGGAAGAGAGTTGCTGCTTTATTTTAATGTCCTGTGTTCGGTTTTCTAGGTAGGAGTAAAACCAGCTCAGCAATGAGTTGCTAAATCCGTAAGGGTGCAGGATGGACAACAAAGATATATATGGCACACTATTGAAGGTTGTGTGCATGTCCAGTAGAATGACAATAACTGCTAAGAACTGTTAGCAACCGATGTCACGTGGTCGACGAATTGTATTCCAACTGTTACATCGGATGGCTTCGTACGAAAGCCGTGTTGTAATTTGCTTATCAGGTCTAATCTTGCTAAGAATTAAACAAGACCGTTTTTGACAATTCGCTCCAATGTCTTTGAGGCTGCGGCAGATGGTTAATAGGGCGATAATTCGTCATTGCAGATCGGGAGCCACTTTGGTAGTTTGGGACTATTATACAACGTTTCCACTATGGAGGGAAATATCTACTGTTAAGGATCATGTGAAGATGTTTACCATCAGCAGAGGAATGTGTCTGCCTCCGTAATTGATAACAGCTGGAGAAATACCGAAGAGTCCTGGCTGGAATGACGGTTTTATTGAGAATATATTCATTTGAACGTTACTCAGGCTCACGGGAATACTGGAGAGCTCTTCATCCGTCTTCCGTTTTAGAAGAGGATGGGACATACTGATATCTGTATTGAAT
>CALYDF020000451.1:0-66185 GCA_944474145.2 Dicrocoelium dendriticum | reverse complement strand
AATTGAAGTTTCAAGGAACTGGTGGTGTTTCTGTCTAAGGTATTAAATACTAGCAATACGTGACGTGATGATTCGCTAGTAAGTCTAGGAATTCAAACGTATATGTGCTTACTGGCTTTTGGAAAATATGGAGTGTGAGGGATTAGCAGTATTTCCATCGTGTAAGACAAAGTACTAAAATAGTGCGACAGTGATGCAATTGCAGAGGTGTTTGCGGATAGTAAATAGCCATAGTTATGTAGAATTACGGGAAAATATTCATTTTCGAGATACACTAACCCGTAAACTGTTAGGAAAGCGAGTAGCAACTAGCACATGTAATACTGTTAAGTAACAACCACTGGTAGTAAAGATTTGCACAAATACCGATAAACAAATATTTATATCAATGTTAAAGTGGGATAAATTGACTTGAGTATGACAGAAGACATGCGCGATGAGCACAGCGCTACTACCGTTCCCATCAACATTAGCATTTTACCAGTTCTGTACATCCGCACGAAACTTTGGATGTACAACTTCGATTAGAAGGCACAGATACATAATGCCACTTGAAGCTATTATACGCTGGCCAATTAAAACAATTCATCCTGTACGAAAATCATACGCCACACCTACGCGGGAAATGCCGAGGTTTTGGTTGAACTTCAGGATGTTATACCCTTCCGTCTATCCAAATTGGATGGTAGGTCTTTTAGTGGCTTGTTATGGCTGAAAAAATTACTTAACTTTCGTAGTTGTTTTGCGCAAATAGGCACAGTGAAATAGGTCGCACATTTTCATTTCCTCGGAAACATTGTGGATATGAGATCAATGATGGTAAAGATGCTTTATGAAAAAATTTTTAATTTGGAAATCGTCCACTTACTTTGACATAAGATTCAGTCATCAAATCTTTCCATTACATGTTTATGGCCTATAGCAATTCCTTTCGATAGCTTTCTTTTGATGTTTATTACCTGAAGGTCTTAGTATTCTTTGCTTTGCGAGTTTTGCTAAGCGTAGCTCATCTGTCAGTCGTTGTCACAAAGATGCAAAATACTGGCTTCCTGTTGGTTGATACCTTATTCAGCGTGCTAAAAACAGTGAAAGTAGGAATCCCGCGCTGTCACGAAAAGTTGGGTTAGGCCAAATCATGCTTTGTATGGAGCTGCTACTGCTTGCAACAGAATCATTTCGCGTAACGCGCAAATTAGACGTGCTAAACAACAGCCCTGATAGTGCGAGGAAAGAACAGTTCACTGACACATCACATTGATTGCCATGAACGATAAGTGGTTTTATCCTGGTGTCGATAGAAGCTGTGTAAAATACAGATTAAATGCTGATTTATTCCGGAAGATATAGATGAAGTAATGGCGAAACATGTTGGCTGCTTATTGTGTAGTTTGCGCATTACCATCTGTTGCACGTAAATCCGGGATCCAGCGCTGCAGTCTGCGGAGTTTGTTGGCGTGTCTACCCAGCAACGTAGGATTTGCACTAAATTTCGCCGCTAAGTTATTTTAGTGCTGTCATTTATCTTTGCTGATCAACTGGACTCAATTATTTCACTGAGTAGTGAAAACATTTCAGTTCAGGTTTCGTGGGCAGAATTTGTAAGCGTGCCAGGCTGAATCCCTTAAGGTCACGCAATTTTAGTATGGCTCCTCAGGAGCAAATTTACTTGCTTGGGGCGAAGATCTTTGCTTTCTGACGCATTTGCCACTAGCTCAATAAATTTTGTGACAAACAACATCCAGGCGACATTGGGCGGCTTCTCGGCCAGGAAGGACTAATCGGTTTCTTGAACGAAGTTGGACGGTATATCGCAAAGTTTTACGACATACATTTCCACATTCTTCTCGCTTACGTACTCCGAATAAAAGATGTAACGAATTAGCAATATTGCGCGCTTGCTTTATGGCCAATTGATGCATCAATGTTCACCTTGTGGACCAACAGTTCCTCTTTGGAGAGCACATGATCCACACACGTTCGGTATCGCCTGGGAGTGGTGACATGGTTGTACATAGGTACATTGGCGATCACCACTTGGAAATCCTCCATGTATTGTTCGCTGTGCGATACTGGAAATTTGATTACGTGCAGGTTGATTTCCCCCAGCGGAAGGACGTGACTGTATGGTCGTGCCAAGACTCGTTTCTTCGCCGAAGCTAGGCATTGATCCATTTCAAAGGTGGATATTGGAGGGCGGTAAACTATTTCTGGTACACGCACATCACCACGTCCTAGGTGCGCAATACACCAAAGAGAATGGACGAATTTAGTTTCTGCGTTCTTATTGACATTCACGAGCTGATCTGATCGATAAGACAGGATCAATCCTCTTCCCCTGCTTGCTCGATCGTTTTGTATAGAAGTCATGCAGGGTAGTGCATCAGCATCTGTGATCTCCTTGTTCAGCCATGTTTCGGTGACCACGACTAAGTCCAATGACATGGTGACCTGACGAATACTAAGTTCGGTTAGCTTGATGAGAAGACTTTGTGCATTAGTTAACTAGCAGATGAAGGCATCGGTGGTCAGAAGTGTGTATGTGAATGCTGGTTTCCGGTGGGGTCTGTGCCGACCTTTGCTTCATCAGCTACTGGTCGTTATTCGTAGGAATAAGGACGCAGGCCCTTGGGCTAGTTCAGGTTGTTGTATAAAGCTCTCAGCTTCACCAACAGGATGACCATCCTGTCCTGCTTTAGCTTTCGGTGTGTTTTGGCATTGTTTCCCTTTTGAGCTACACGGTGACAGAATGGTATTGGTAAGTTGCTTACTTACTGTTACATTGTCCACCTGTGGCCCATTGCCATTATACCTATTTTGGATTGCAGCATTTTACGTTATTTTTGCCACATTTTGATTACATGTTCTGCCATCAATTCGGATTGCACATCACACACACCACATCCTTTGTAGTTAGTCGATAGCCGTAACCTTGATGTCGAATTAGCATCAACATTTTTGACCAAGAGTACTTCACTAATAAAACGCCATTCATCCCAGTCCTGCGATTTGACCTCTAGCTCGCATACTGACTGAAGTTCGGGGACACCGTGAACAAGGAGAGAGTTTGCGGCTTGTTGTTAACGGAATTTATCCGGATTTTGGTTTGCTTTGCTGGCGTTACTTCCGAGGAACATTTGAAAATATTCGAACAGTGAATGTGGTGATACGACGGCGAGTGACTGACAAGAGAACTGCCTCTCCATCATTACGTGACTGAAGTATTACCTGGAGTAACTGCGGTGCACCGTAGTGCATGGAGTTCGAATGACGGACGAGAAGCATCATACTGACTGGTTTAGATTGAACCACTATTAGTGGACACAGGGAGTCCAGCTGGTGTCAGCAAATTCATTCAACGTGAACCAATTATCTCCTCGTCTACCGAGTTCAAATCCAGTGTCATCAAACTAGATTTCATGAACTAGCAAGGGGTGCCAAAACAAATTTAGAACAGAAAGCGATCGTTGTTTTGAGAATTTCTTCTCAAAATCTTCATCCCGACCACCACAAACAAGCCCAGTCACATACAACCATGAATGCTTTTTTTACATCGGCGCAGGTGAGGAACTTTGTACATATAATCCTCAAGCTAACATACCTGAGAGTAAAAAAGCGACATCCGACACGTTGCCAGAGGATGCCACCAATCGCAGATCGCCAATAATTCTGTCATTGCAAATAGAAGATTCGATACCAGATGTTGATCAGATAAATCAAGCGGAGACAGGTGAAGACCAAGTGGAATTCGTCACCATTCGCGGCCAAATACAAATGAAAGCCTTGTACTTATCCGCCAGTTCTTCATCATATTGCAAATGATTCGCTTTTCAGTTATAATATTGATATCGAATAAGTTGTAGCTGAATATTCAAAAATGCAGGGTGCATAAAGTAATTTTTTTGATTTGACTTGAATAAGTATATCAGAGCTCATGTTGCACTGAGGCGTGTGCCGGCTAGATTCGGACAGTTCGCCAATCCGCTGCCGTTAATGTCGTACCGAGTGCTCATGGCATTGACGCATTCTAACTGCGGCTTCTTGGTGAAAGTTGGATTTCGTTATTTATGCAGCTTAGAGCACGGGCACATACTTTTGAGTGAGACTGTTCACTGACTCATGGCGCACGGGTATCTGCATTTCAAGTGTGTAATTTAACGAAGACTTTGTCTGAGGACTCGAGTCCTTCTCTAATCAGATGTGGACGCCCTGGCAGTATCTTAGTCCAACCCCCTTAATATAAATTATTCCAAACTTAATAATAAACCCATGAAGCGTCGGCCGTCGCACAAGTAGAATGGTCGCATTATTTCCAGCGTACAGTGATATGAATAAACTAAAACATGCTACTGCTGGCGCCACAGCTCTGTCTTCTTCCCCGCACATTATCCATCTCCTATTCAACTAAACCTATTTCATATAACGTGGGTCACCAGGAGAGCGATTGTCCACCAACACAGTCAACGCCTCCGCGCAACACACTCAACGCAGGTTCGTGCATGTGCGCACTCTACTCGACCGGCACATGCGTGAGTGACCGAGCAAAGAACCATATGTTCGCGATGAAACTCGCACGCTTCTGGACCAACATTGCCGCACTAAGTGAGAATCGGGTCGCTGACGAAGGCAAGCAGCATGTGGCTGATGCTAGGTACACATTCTATTGGGTGATGAGAGCCACCTCAACGCCACTTGAACATAGGATCATATTTGCACTATCCGATTGCCTAAGTGGTCAGGTGGTGGATTGACATCAGTCTACGATTGATGACATTTCAACATCGCCTTGGAAGAGGAAAATGTCTAATAATTATTAGCACATGTGTTTCCCCACGGTGTGTTTCCTCAAGGACAGATGGGATCAAAATCACCGTCAGTTATCCAGTGTGATACGGTCTGTGTCGAGGAGCGAGCGACTATTCTCACTTGGTGTTTACACCGCGCACCTTGGGCAGGAAGTTACAGTGTGGACAGCGGTAATCCGTCCGTATGTTATTGGGATAGCTGATATTTACGTTGAGCTGCTGCTCCCATTGTGCGCAACTCACGACCTGACGATAATGAACACAGTTGAGCCGTTTGCGATTGTCATAGCTATTTGGATAAAGCTAGGGGATGTTCACATTCGTTTACCCGGCTGTCATTGTAGCCAATGTTACAAGCGTGAAGTGCGGGTGGCACGCGTACTGCCTGGATCTGGGCGTCACATTATCACAAGTTGGTGCGGAACAAATTGTGGAGACATTTTCATAAATAGCAGTATTGCACAATTGCCGTGAACCGGCGCAAATTTAATTTACTTTCTTAGGTACTATTAAGAAGAGGATGGAGTTAGAGAAGGCAACGGATACTTGACTTGGAGCGTTGTAGTCAGATCAATTCGCACCGTTTTTCTCCCATATAACTGACTCCGATAACTACCAGAAAGTTTTTTATTTTTGCAAAATTCGACGACGATTAACTCCATAGCTCCGTGAAATCAAGCTGGAATGCTACGCCACCCGACACCAACATAAGGAATTCTTCGACTTCTTGTGGGCGGTGTATTGACCCAATTTACAACCACCGAGGAAGCATATTAAAGCTAATTTAATCGCTACTTGTATACGGACTGCGGACATAGTTCAGACCTAGTGGACGTAAATTAAATGTGAAGGGAACAAATGTTCAGGGATTGAACGGCATGTGTTATACGGGCTGCAACAGCAAGAGGTGCAGTTATGTATTGCCGATACATCAACGCTGAGAGGCAGAATGCATATGTTCAGCCGCGAGACGACGAGTGTTTGGCTCTGAGGTCTGAAGTATTGAAATATGGCGGACCCGCGTTGTTAAACGCATTGTAATATTGTAGATCTGAATGCGATAAAATGCGCACTTCGCTAGGTGGTTACAGACAATTGCATCGAACAACGCCCTTCCGTTCAACGGCACATATGCTTAGCTGTTGCCTGCACGGAAAATAGTTCTTATTTTCAAGGTCGAAGATAAGGAGCGTCGACTGCTGGCGGGGCATTTCTAAGCGTTAGATTTCTTGCTTATTTAAGAAAGCGACTGCGCAATACTTACACAAATCGATACGTAGCAACTCTCTCAGAGAAAGACAGCTCTGATTGGTGGCTCTGTGGATAGCCAGCAGATTTAGCTATCGTTTAAGATCACAAAGTTTGCGAAGGGGTACTTGATGCCGAACATTCTTCAGTAACGTTCAGGCGGGAACAGTGCAGAATCTGTTAAATTGAGATGGGAGATTGCTCACACATGCTAGATCAGCTAGATGGCGCTGATTAAGTTGAATCACACGTGTGTGCGGCGAGATTTCACACAGTAAATACGATTTACCTATGATTCCAGAGAGTTTACGTCCATACGGATCTAGTCAACTGCAATCTGCTCAACAGATCGCTGTCGGAATTTTAATGTTTGAGCATACCTTTCCTAAAAACTTAATAAAACGGCAGTATCAACAACTGATTCTTGCAGCATCAAGATGGAGTACCTTAGGCTCTCATTGTGAAGATGTTCAAAACTGATCCCTTTACATTATTAAGTTTAATGCGTGTAATCAGTAAACCCTGTAACAAAATTTACAGTAAATTTATTCTATTTAATCGGCTGATGTAATTGAACTGCCGCGGCTTACATTAGAGATGGCAGCATTTACTTCTTGTTCGGATAAGTGTATAGAATTCAAGCTGAGAAAACATGACTATGAACTGAAAAGATTTTGGACAGACAAGCGAAGTCAAGGCAAATTAAGGTCTTGCACTGGGATTGTTATCGCAACACTGTTATTTGCTAGAGTGTAGTTTAACTGGTTGCTTTCGCATAACACCGCAAGATATAACTTATATTTTCTTTTAAAACGAACACCTCGATAACATCAGCTTTACCAGTCGCCCTCCTGCTAATAACTGAATAGCTCGATAAAGGTAACCGAAACATATATCGGCGGAGTAACTAAGATACAACAACTCGCCCGTCAAAATTAATGCAAGAATCCACAAGCGCTATTGGTCTCCGACGGCCAAAAACTGATGCAATTTATTCGTAAGCTAATCTGAGGATCATGGAGCCACCGAAAATGATGAAACGTCAACGATTCGGCAAATGCGCGGTAGCTCGACATTTATTAAAATCGGTATCTTGGGTCATTTAAATGAATTTGATGATTAAAATGAATGCTTCAACCTTATCCAACGCAGCGGCCTTGTCTCGACCATAGTTGCTGATATTCCGAGGCGTCTAAAACATTCTACCTAAAACGTGGGTTACCGGTTATATAGTACAAAAAATGCAAAACTAGCTGCTACAAGTTTCACATTAAAGGGAACTAGGAACGTACCATATCTGCTATACATTATCCAAAAAGCGTTACGGAAAATTCACTGTATCAAATGCAGAAACAACACAAATATTTGGGATTCCTAAACCGCAATATGAAAATGTAATAATGCAGTAATAAGCTAGTAATGTAATAATAATAAGGTGATGATTCAAAAGATGCAGCTGACCAAGGCAGCATTCCTAACATATATAGCAAAAACTAACATTTGATAATGGTGTTCCCGAGCTCCTGCATTCTTCTGACCAAGATGCGCCAACTCATGAAGAATAGCACTGGAGCTACATCCGCGAAGCTCTCTCGTTTGACAATGTTATTGCCAAATCCCTGAGAAAAGTTCCGTCATTACCTAACCCCAAGGGCTCAGGACCAAGAATAAGGAAAGTGATATTACCTCTCGAGGAAATGTCGCAAGTTATGTTGTACATCTGGTTAGGGTTTCGAACCAGGTTTCCAATAGAGATCCTGCTATTGGCAGCGGGCAAACAACCAAAAATCGTAAGCCATTCGATCGAATTTGAAAACGCTACAAATCGTTTTATTGCACAGCCCTAGTGGAGACCGAGACTAAAGCACCAAATTTACACAACATGACGGTGCCCAGCGCAAATGAGAAGTCTGTTCAGGAACGCTCAATAATATCATGCAACTTGACTGAAATTCATAAACCAAAACGAGATTACTTATCGACTACCTAACGGCCGGCTTACAAACTAACACAAAATTGACATCAATCAACACATTCCTAACAACAGAAAGCCTATCTTTTATGTACACAAACGCCCAAGGCCTACAAAGTAGTTTGGTCAAACGTAGTACACTCCATGCCTTACAACCGCAGGACTTCTTCTTGGTTACCCAGACTTAGTTAAAACATTGAGATACCCGATTCCGAGATTAATTTACCCGGTATGTCGCTGCTTCGAACCGATAGAACCAGAAGAGTTAGCGGAGTAATTTTTCACCGTAATACAAACCACCAATGTAAAGTTATTAATCATCTGGAAATCCGAGCTCCTGATTCGCTCTGATGCCGACTCTGCTTGGAAAACAAGGACACATATCAACCATCCGTGATTTACCGCCTAGCAAAATTAACGGCGGAAATAGACTCCAAATGGAACAACATATTTCAGTCCTACACCAACATGCTTATCGCTGCAGACGTTCACGTGCCCAATTAGAAACGCCAGCTCCTAATGGGTCGAAGGCTAAAGTCTGCTTGCAAGAACCAAATGTTAACCACCCTCTGTACAACCACGTAACCTCTTCTATCAGATTTCGAATAGTTTAGAAGACGACGGTATTGGATCTTATGCTCACTGATGAAGAACTTATGTTTGACAGGATATTTAGAAGCGCACCACTGGGTAGTTGTGAGCACGTTACTTTATTCTTTGAAAATGTATTCTATGCGGAGAATATTGAAACGTTGGATGATAAACTGCATACTCTCACGCACTATAATGTCTTATCTAACTTTGCTTATGACACCCCTTGGACTTTCTTAACCGAATGCCCTCAAGATGATGCCTGCGATGCTTTTCAATGTCGTTTAACACACTGCTAGCGCACGTATCGGAACAGAATTATTTACAACCCGAAAATAATCATGGTCATTGCTGAGGAGCTGAACATGTAATGTATGTTCCGAAGGGATATGGCATAGCGAGATCACAAGCATTGCTCGAATAACGAAGCCAGGACTCCATATGTGACATATCGTAACAGCTCTTTGAAGCGGTTCGCAAATACAAGCTTACGCTCCAGCAGGAGTTACTGAAGCGATTCTGCACGCACCGCAATCCTCTGTAAAGGCACATTACTTGCCTTCGAAAGGTGAAGCGGGGGGATTTCAGCACTAGGCAGGGCTGATGGATGCACGCGATTAGCAGTGAAACCAGTTGATCTTCTACGGCTGAAATACTTCCAAACTTTCTAGGCCGTGACGAAACCAAATTTGCTCATTGTTTCTATTACTCCACCGTGGGATTAAAACAATATCAATTGCATTGTGGAAACCCAGTTGAAAAAGATGATATCCTTGCTTATCCACAGTATACCTAGATCGACGACATCAATCAAAGGTCCTGCAGACGATAGCTAGTGATTTAGCAGAACCACTGGCTGCTGTTAATCAGCGATGTCTGGAAGAGAACCATATTCCTCCAGTATGAAAGCGAGGGGTCACCACTCCTTTCCATAAAGGAGGTAGCCGCATTGATCCTACCAACTACCGTCCAATAACACTATTTCCTGTTTTATCCAAATTTATGGAATAAATCAACTCACATGCGCTGATGCAGTATCTGGAAAGCCCCAAAATAACAGCCGTAGAGCAACATAGCTTTCGTCAAAGGCGTGCATGTAGTACTATGCCATTATTGCACGTAAAAGCTGGACTGAAGCAGTTGATGATGGAATAAGAGATGATATCATCTACCTGGACTTATCAGAATCGGTTGATCGCTTAGACCATTGTATGCTTTTTCCAAAGTTTCGAAACTACGACATTAGCGACCCAATCCTGAGTTGGATTAGCAATTTCCTAAACGAACGACGGCTAGAGGTGAGTGTCCGGGAATCATTGTCCGATGCGATTTAAGTGGTGTGTCGAGTTGCAGAAGGCCCAGTACTTGAAATCTATTTTTGGTGTTTACTAGTGAGTTGGCATAATCATTTGCCTTCGATTTCCTAATTTTGCTTTGTTGATATCCAGATATGGCGAAGGATCAGAGGAACAGACGACTACGAACGGCTCCACTGCGATCTTAACACAGTGTCGAACTGGTCAATTCCAAACGCCCTACCATTCGACTTAGACATATGTCGCGTTGTACAATTGCGCCATAGACATAAGTGCACGTATTTGGTTTGTACAAACGCTGTACAAAACAGCTTCCATAATACTGATAGAGGAGTGCTTGTACAAAACCTCCTCAACTGTTCAAAACATGCTGAGTTAGTTGCGTAAATTGGCGACTGGCACGACCGCATGGTGATTCCGGGAGATTTGACTTATTAATCTTCACCATCAATCTTCTCCACACGCTCGAAGCTCTACCCCATCCCTTCTGTTCACGCAGCTGTTCACCTTTCTTATCTCAATGGCCTCAGCCGTCAGCCTCTGGCAATTGATCGCAACGCCATTCCTATGCATTTTACGGTATCCAAGTCGATCTCATGTTTGTATCTATCGCCTGCATCGTTACTACCGAACTCCTTGGTAGAGCCATATATTCAAGCTCTTTTCCTGGTGGCCGCGTTATGCATCACTTGTGTTCTATTATCTTTGTGCGTAGCTCTCTCGCGGTTTGGCTGACGTACACGTGTGCGCAGTCTATCAACTAATTTTGTAGATGCAATTACTTGTCTAACCTGCGGGAAGTGGGCATTTCAAATGCACTAGTGCAAAACGGAGCGTGTGGAATTCCTGAAAAATTACCCTTATGTTGTCTACATTTAAGACCCTACGGATGACCTCCGAAGCTTCATGGGTGTATAGAATGCCAACCGTCCCAATCTATTAGATTACACAATTTGGTTGAAGATATAAAATCCGCTGCAACTGGCGTTTCATTAACCGCCTCGGGTATCCACTACCCAGCAATTTTTTCATTGATTACACTTAGGCATCCTTCCCTATTATTTTCCTCTATGCACAGGGTCTGCGGTCTGTGAAACAGATCTGAGGCGATTCCAGCATACACATTCCTTGGATGACATGAACTATAGTGGAGTGCACCGTCTGTGTCCGTCAGCTTACTGTACAGCCTTGTTTTTGGACTGCATGCTTTTCTGTAAAATAGGAAATCAAATAATAGCAACGCTCTACTGCCAGGTTCCAATTCCGTAGTGTAATGTATATTCTCCACAACGGTGTTCAAGCGGTATAGAAAATCCTCTTTTTTTATCCCATTTTATGAAAACATAATCGTCATTCACGAAGCACAACCAAATGTTCGGTGTGCTACAAGTGTCAGCCAGCGCCCTCGTTTCAAAATCTTCCATGTATATCAGAAAGTCAATTTGAATTAAAAGTTATGTGGATAGATTGAAACGAGCAGTCTGAAATTGGACCACGATTCCCATTGAAGGGAACTTTGTCCATTCGATCCCTAAGATGGTTGCTAATGAAACAGCAGCAAATTGGGTGTATATATCCGTCAATAAAGAGGATATTTGCAATGCTATTACATCGATATACTTCTCTACATCATACTAAACACCATCAATAACAAAAGCTAACTACTCCGTGCGATATGCTATTTTATGATAACGATAAAGATGTTAAACATTGCGTAAATGCTGCGGGAATTCATATGTC
Source organism: Dicrocoelium dendriticum (assembly GCA_944474145.2). Taxonomy (NCBI): domain Eukaryota; kingdom Metazoa; phylum Platyhelminthes; class Trematoda; order Plagiorchiida; family Dicrocoeliidae; genus Dicrocoelium; species Dicrocoelium dendriticum. The sequence continues at coordinate 54,516 of CALYDF020000451.1, read as the reverse complement.
CACTAGCGATGAAAACGTGCTACACCAGTGCTACTAAATAGCTGAGCTTATTTCAAAATCATAATCAACTGGCTGACACTTTCAGCAGGTTGTTCATTCAGTAAATACTAGACAGTATAGATATTTGATTGTGCCAGACCTGTAAACGAGCAGAAGATACGCGACGAAGTTAGGTGATTTCATGTGGATCGGAAAAGTTGACTTGTATAAGGACCAGTATACGCAACCCGTGATGCTGACCCTGTCGAAATGTTGTTTTGATCAAAACCTTATTCTGTCTGAACAGACTGTCTACACTGAGATTTCGTCTGTACAAAATGCAACAGACATAATAATACTGTTCTTCCATTACGCCGAAATAATCTAAAATACTTGACAAATAATTGTAGGATTAATGACCAATTATTGATTTAGGTGTAGGCAATTAATGTAGGCGATAAGTAAAATTACAAAGCTTGAAAACCTTAGCTGTCGTACGTTTCCTACAATTAGAGCTTTACAAAAACATGTGAATTTAATGTAAGTTTTCTAAGTAAGCACAAACTTCACAAATTATTAAATATTTTGCCTTGCTACACAGAAGCGTAAAATGATGTTGTGAGTGTAGTAAAAGTTTAGCGTTTTTTAAATACAAACTAAATATTTTAAGCCGTGCACATTTGATTGAAATTATCCGCTGTAATCATAACATCCGCTGATTGTGAACAAAATCAAATTCTTACATGGGATGGTTCTATTTAGCGAGAGAGCGTGGTCAGCAGGAATATGTTGGCAAAAACAGAAAGCCGTGAACATTGATCAGTGACTTCCTTTTTCTAAGCATCTATTAAGTCCCAATCAGTCTTTGGTTATTGAAAATGCCTATTGCTTTGCTCAGATTACTTTGGGTAATGTTTATGTAAACTATTCCTGATTTCATTAGCTCATATTTCCATAGATATTACAAGAGTTTGATAAAAGGATCCAATAGTGCAACATGCGCTCCTTAAAGCTGAAACACGCAAAATCACAAGCGCTTAGAATTCGCAACAGTTACTTGCTCGTATCTCGTATCTCCCAAACATTCGCACTCAAGTTGATGGCCTTGAGCGAACGTGCATGCTAATCACCCAGTTGGGCACTCGTGGATTTTACACTGTGGCTCAGTAGCATTTTGTCTCACACCTTTGGATCTGTACTTATCGGTCGTGCTTTCAAAGTATCATATTGTTATACCATAATCTCGAGTGCACTCCAGTGCATTATACATTTAACTTGAACTCTATATTCGTGCAATGCTATCACGAAATCCAAGCGCTGATAGTTACGTAACCCCAACCATCGGAGTAATTGCTTACTCTCGCACGATGGACCATTTCAACGGCTTTCGAACGAAGTCATACTCGTTAAAATCCAACGTAGCTGAAGAGCTACAGGTCACAATGCAAATCCACCTAGCACGATCCATAATCTTACCCACGATAATTCTCACACCCTAGTGTAATCTGGCACACGTTCACGCTGGCACATTGGATTTTCACAACAGTAAGGAGAGTCTATTATCACACAACGGAAATATGGAACACAGTGACCCTGACGTCAACTTCAGTAACAGAACAACATTTTACCGTCGTGGGTGAGTCATTCTAACGGTTGGTAGCATTCGCACTACAAGCTCGATGCCCAATGTCCCACAGTCTAAAGATCCATGTGGATCATATGCCAAATATATACGGGAAGCATTCTGTGAGGTAACTTTAGCAAGGTTTTCACGCGAGATGCATTCGAGTTCAAGTTAGCAAGATCAAGTTAGCAAACAAATCAGTTTCTTTGTGGTTCTGCTTGGAATACACATATATCCCACTGATAAAAGGCGTGGTTTTATTATCTCAGAATTACGACCAACTATTGTCGTTTTTGAGTAAATAGTGACCATCGAAATCCCCACGGTTACGGTAAACACAGTAGAACGTGCAACCAAGCCTCTCAAGTAAGAGCTGCTCGTATCCTGCGAATAACGTGCAATAACACACTAAGCAACGTTTATCCTATTAATATCATCTGCGATTTGACAGGGAAACTGAGGAGCATAGTGCAGTTATCCTGGTGCAAGCAACACCGGTTTCCCGCGATACTTCTCCGAGTATTTCAATCCGTAACAGATTCATGTCAAAATACGTAAGGCAACAACAGTGGGACATAATTAGTAACCTAATCGGAAAAGAACTGAAAGCTGTACACGTAGGGCATTTTGCTCGTCACGCCAACTGTAAGCATTATGGAGAGATAGGAATCTTGAGCGTTCTGTTAAAATTCATCACTGAAGTAGAATCATTACTACAGATGACAGCTAACCTCATAAATGAACACTGCTCCATCCGAATCTTTTAAGAAAACACACAAAGCGAGCGGTATCGTGAAACAACCTGCTTAGATGATGCGTTAGCTAAATCGGTGCAAATGCTGCGTACCTCAAGGATCTTTAAAGGGCACGGACCGAGAGTTTTGAGGGTGATTTGTTGACAGTTCTAGTACGGCTGCTAAAATCATAATACGTTTCGTTGCACGCTAGCATCTGAGCTTCGGCTGTAGACTGCCAGCGGCGGGCCTCCTAGAGGTGTTGCGTCACACAAGGAACCAAACGCGAGGGAAATTATAGAAGAACAACACACCAGTAGTGTGTCTGCTTAACCCATACTACAAGTTGAAGATGATATTGACCAGACAACTTATAGTGTACTTAAAAGTGTAGAAACGTAACTAAATACACAGACAGTGTAGAAGACGTCAAACCCTGCGCTAAATACACACAGGAAAGCAAATTGTCACCTGCCACTCACTGGGCAGCTGAATTCCAATTATGAGTTGAACAACCTCCGAAACATTACACGAAGCTGAGCAACCCACTCGTATATGCTCTAATGCCCAATGCCTCCTCAGTAAACTACAGAACTTGACCACATCATGTTGCGAATAATTGGGAGCTACTTTCTATTAACAAATATTAATTGCACGAAGAAGCGTCTTTTGCTAGATTGTGATACCGGCGATGGGGCAATTCCCTGACCCATGGCATCCATTGCACTGCACTTATCCTTGATAACAAAGTAACTTATCAACGGGACCTAGACAAATCTACCCTGGCCAACAAAATGCCGTATAGACATTTCAGCAATCTTCGTAACTTGAAGCATGGCATCTCTCCACATTGCAAGACAGACGTTAGATTACAAAGCGCCGAAGAAGCACTTAATGGCCTGCGTTTAAAATACACTCCAAATTCGCCGGGTCTAACTGCCAAATAACGCCAATCACACTAATAATTCCAACTTTTGCACATGTATTTAATAACCCAGCAATTTTTCTTAGCTAGTCACTCTTACTGCACAATAATAGCTCTCCGGGAGTAGATACCATCAGCCGAAAAGCACTGAGGTTTGCTGTCACCAAGCTAGGTAGAACACTGTAACATTTCATTCGAAGTTTCGTCATTAAACAGCAAAACCCAACTATATAGAGATGAGGCTTTGTCACACTAATTTTTAAACACAGTAGACATGGAAGTCTTACAAACATTCCTTTTGTGTCTCTCCTCCCTGTGTTTGTAAAGGTGATAAAAGCGGTCGTTGCTGATGCTTTAACGGACTACATGGAATCCTACAACATCTTGGCATCGGAGCAGCATGGCTTCTGTCAACATTGTTCATGCACCACCAACTAGCTAACGGCAAGTGGTAGTTGGACGAAACTTGCTGAAGTAGGGGTCGGCGTTTACACCAGCTATCTGGACTTCTCCAAATCTTTCGACCGACAGAATCACCACATCATAATTCACAGGCTACAGATCTATGAAATCGGCGACCGTGTTCCTGGGTGGATTGCCTTGACGTGCGGACCGTTGCTTAAAAATCCATACTGAGTAAAGTGACACGTGGTATCCCAATGTGTTCGGTGCTGGAACCGCGCTAATTCCTAGTGTTTTCAACGACAACAAAAGCGGTACTTCCACAAAGTTCTTGACTTTCGCTAATGACGTCAAGATATGGCTGACAAGCACTAATAAGGAAGATAACGATATACTCTAAAATGACCTAGGTTGCATTCAGGAATGGTCAACGAAGAACCTGTTTCAGTTGAACACGGATACTGCGATTTTTTAATCATCATATGCTGTCTACAAATTTTGCTTCGGAGCACTGTTGTATAAGTGTGCATCCTGTGTGAATTGTGCACCAATATTCTTCTCTTGGCATACTTTTGCTAGGTGCAAATATGATGGTTATTATTTAGCTAATCTGGCGACATCATTTATTGGCCCTACAGCTATCTGTTTCTACCATCTTGGATTTGCTCTACCTTGTGATGAAGTCTCAATTGACTTCTAATTCGTATTCTAAAAGTTTTGGACATAAGGCTCATGTAATTGGTGTATCAGCTGCAATATTTCCTTCCATGTTTCGTGTATTGGCTTTTACGTTGACGTGTTTCTAAAAACCCACAACATCAGACATCGGAATTTTACGTTATAATTGATAAATATCGCAGTGCAAAGATACAGAATAAACAGTGACCGCAAACAACTACTGGAATAACTCTCTACCAGACATAAACAAAACGTTATGCTTTGTACTGAACTCTGCCACCTCGCCTTCCCTTGTCATTCCTCGATCTGCAACACAACCAGCGTATTCAACAAATGCCGGGCCACAGTTTCAATGTTCCCCACCGATGAAAGACCCATACTCGGAAATTAAGAAATGTCGCTTTTCTGATCGTCTGTAAATTTCTCAGAATCTGCATGTGAACTGAACACTGAGGATCCGAGCACCACTCGAAAACGCAAGGGGCCACGTAATCGAGTTCAGGCGTCCGCTGCTGATAAAAGACAACTCAAGGAGATAAGCGTCCCTAGTCCTGTTCCCACAGATTCAGCACCTATTTTGCTGAGGCGTCATAACCATTTGGTCATCCACGTACCAGTCAAAAGAGGAAAACCTTCAGATTCGTTATGATCACGAGGTTGAGTTCCTCAATGTGCTCATAGATAGACTCTTAGATGTGAATGAGAAGAGTGGGATGATTAAACGAGTTATCCGACTTGACCAGAAAATTAACCAGTCGTGTCAACATGAAAGATTCACCTTTGCAAATCACAATATGTCGCAGCTCAAAATTTCGCGAATGTCAATGCTGACATTCATGATGTTTCGCATCGTCCGAGACTTGAATCTCGAAGACGCAAGTCGTATGAAGATTGCATTGGTTGTGCTCAAACGCCGTACAGAAAAACTGAGATTGTCTTAAAACTGTAAAATTTTGGTTTATCATGTATGGTGTACGAACCCGTATAAACCGATGGCACAATCCCATGCACATCCCGCAGTAATGCAAAGACCTCCGCGTGGCATACGCCAATGTGTACAGACAAATGCACAAATGAGCTGAACTGTGCCGCTTCGCTCTTTCGGAGCAGCCATGCGTTTTAGAGCTTTCAGACACTTGGCTGAACTCCAAAGTCATACCAAAGGAAGTCGCGTTGTCAAGATACGCTTGCTCCCAATGCAATCAAAAATAAAAGGTTTATGGTGATGTTCTGTTGTACATCAAAACTTCACTATCTGGCGAACTTCTCAGCACATACTGGAGCAAGGATAATTTATGCGAGCAATTGTTGTGCACAATCCGCCTTAAACGCAGAAAACTTACAGTGTGTTTTATGTAACGCGGACTGTTAAACCGCAGTTGTGATTGACTACCACGTATACAGAAGCACATGAGCCGTCCTCAGTTCTTACTGATGGGGAGCGAAATTTGACTGCGATATTCTGGCCATAATATCGGCATTTCCCAGTCGTTGCGACCTTAAGGCTAAGTTCTCTAAATTGAATATTAAAATCGAGGCAACGCAACATGTCATCTAACCGACGCGCGTAACTCCGCAGTCGGTATCCTGCCTGGAACTAATGTTTCCGAGCTGCGAGCAAACGCTGAATGAGATCAGGGTCCTCGAACATCTAGCGGACAGTGACCACTGCTCCGTTGTATAGAGCATAGAACTGCCGTTACCCTATTAAAACCAACGGAAGGCGACATTAAACTATTAGAATACGGCCTTCAAAGAGGTTGTCCAAACCACAAGTCCGACTAATTGCACACTGCCAATGAATGCGTCGCTTGAAGCCTGTTGGTCATAAAACAATGAGAAGCTTAGCTCACTGTGTATTTTGCGTTTTCCACAGAAGTATTCAAATTCGGACTTGTCAAACGGCGTTGGTTTGATACGGAATATAGAGAGTCAGCGAGACGGCGTCGCAACATTTGGGATAGACACATCAGCTCGTGTTATGATGAAGATTACTCAGGTTATAAGAAACCGTGTAACTTAGGTAACGCAGCAATGATCAAGAAACGCGGGCACTTAGACAAGGTGCTCTCATCCTCGGCTATAACTGCATTTAAAAGACTAATTGCATAATTGAAACGTCAACCTAACCCTGAAGGCGACCTACCGGTTATAAAGATCTTGAACAAACCACGGCCAACAACACGCGCGGAATGCGCACGCCTCTGCTTCGCACTTCCCATCATATTTTTCAGTGTAACGGCGGTTGTTTCAGTACAGGCACAGGTTGCACCAGTATTGCTCGACAGACTAAAATATGATGCTGTTGATTTTCTCAGGTACACGCCAAACTCGTTAATGCAATACCCCGGGACACGACAAACTTCACTCAATAATACTCAAGTCCCTATCGAATGATATCTCATCAGTCTTGAAGAAACTATTCAAAAAATCACTCTCTGAAGGATCTGTTCCCAACAACTTTAAATGTCGATAGTAAGACCACTCTCCAAGGATGGTGATCCTAGTAAAGTACAGATCTATAGACCGCTCTGCTTAACTTAGTTATTAACTGAATAGATCTAGCAGGTTTTAAGAAGTATCTGCGATGGTATGTGGGCCTCAGCGATCCATTGAGCTACGCTGGGTGGTGCTTTTGCACCTTCAGAGTCACTCATACCAGATTGGTCAATGGTTAGAGGCCAGACAAACTCAGCCTCCTGGTCCTCCAGGTTGGGGGTTGGAATGAGGGTGGCACCTTATTCCTTAAAATGGACTCCTTGTAGCCCAACGCCAAACCCGCTGCCTTGCGGTCAGGTTTTTGAACCAAAGGCTTTGGTTGAGAACCCTAATCGTTCTCCTGTCTAGGCCTGGGCAACCTGACAGTATCCTGCCCACGCAATACTATGAATTTTCCTTCAAACAATTTCTTGATGCTCTGGCCACCGCAGAGGATAATAAACGGTGCCCTATCTGCTGCATCGAGCAGGGTGGATAGGGGTTTGGATGCTACTGCTCAAGCCTTCCCGTCTTCTTATTCCCCCTCTTACGCTTTTTCACTCTTACCGTCCCATTCCAACTTCACTTATATCCCCCCAGTTTTCAACCCCCCGATTCTTGGCCCTCCCCCAACATGCTTTGCTAGGCATTTACCTTCTAATTTCAACTCACACGTGAACGCGGAGCGTCACTCCTCTCCTGTCGACAAGCCCATGTCCAACCAAGCGGTCCAATCCAGTTCATCGGCTTCCATTTGGAGCCCTCGATCCTCCTTCAGATTGGCATGCCTCAATGTACGCACACTGCTACAAATCGGTCAACAGGCAGCACTTGCCCGAACATTGGAGACCCTCTCGATCGATATCTGCTGCTTATCAGAGACTCGCCTGCAAGACTCGAGCACTGTGCTCACTCTGCGATCCCCTTCAGGGGACGCAAGCAGTATTTTCTCCTTGCGCCTATCCGGTGACGATGCAGCTTCGAGCACCGGCCAAGCCGGTGTTGGTATTGCCCTGAGTCCCCGGGCTGAAGCTGCTCTGGTTGATTGGATTCCAATCAGTAGCCGGATGTGTGCGGTCCGATTGGCTGGCTCGTTTAAAGCTTCGAAGTCGCGCGGGACTAATAGATGTCTATTCATCATCGCTGCCTATGCGCCCACAAACTGTAGCGATGATTCGGTAAAGAACGACTTCTACCGCCAACTGACCCAGCTCCTTCGCCACAGAAGAAGCACGGACACTGTTGTGCTGGCGGGGGATATGAACGCACAAGTTGGAAAGTTGTCCACTGATGAACTGCATCTGGGCGGTCAACACGGTGTAGGCTCCCGTAATGATAACGGTGAGCGGTTACTTCATTTGTGTGAAGATGCTCGCTTATTTCTTGCGAGCACTAATTTCCGACACAGCACCCGCCGAAGGGTGACTTGGCGCCCACCAACCTCGAACCAGCCTTGGACGCAGATCGATCACATTGCGATAAGTTACCGCTGGAGAGGCTGCATCCAGAATTGTCGCTCGATTTGGAGCACATGTGTGGACACCGATCATGCACTTGTATGTGCTGACATGCAAATGCGTTTTGGCGGACGCCCACGACGACGCTGTGAGCGTATTGACACCAGCCAACTGACAAAACCAGCTGTTCTGAATGCGTATCGAAGTACGCTAACATGCGAGTTGAGCAAGCGCTCACAGGAGACAATTGATGGTCACTGGTCACATGTTCGCCAGACCTTACTAGCAGCAGGCAAATCCTCATGTGGTATGTCTAATAGACAACATGGACATTGGGTCTCTTCGCAGTCTTTGGAACTTATAGATGCTCGCCGGCAAATCCCGGCTGGAAGCGAGCACAATGAAACTCGCAAAGAGCTCCGGGCAAAACTCCGTGCTAGCCTGAAGAGAGACCGCGAATCTTGGTGGTCTCATCGTGCGTCAGAGATGGAAGTGGCCGCTGCCCTTGGCAACCATCGTAAGTTATTCCGTCTGATACGGGAAACGGGCAGCAGGAGACCTGGTGTTAGTGAAACTATACGTGACGAGAGTGGACAGCCTATCCACAATTTGTCAAAACGTCTGGAGCGTTGGGCTGAGCATTTTGAAAAGCAATTTAATCGGCAAGAATTGTTCGATTCGCCGGTCACTGATCGCCCCGCTCCGTGGGCTGTCCCTTTGGATCCACCCTCTCGCTCAGAAGTCGAACGTGAGATCGGACTGTTGAAGTTGAACAAAGCCGCGGGACCAGATGATCTTCCTCCAGCCCTCTTCAAATTTGGAGGCTCTGCTCTTGTTGATGCTTTGCATGAATTACTAGTGAAACTGTGGGAGCAGGAAACTGTCCCAACCGACTGGAGCCGCTCCGTTATTGTTCCCATCTTCAAAGGCGGCTCGCGCTCGGAATGCGGCAACCATAGAGGAATCAGTCTGATCTCCATCGCCTCCAAATTACTCGCGTCCATAATTCTCCACAGACTGACTGGCGCTCGTGAAAGCCAGATTCGTGAGGAGCAAGCCGGGTTTCGTCGGGGTCGTGGCTGCATCGACCACATCTTCACCTTGCGTCAGTTGTTGGAGCACCGTCACACATATTGGCGGCCCACCGTAGTCGTGTTCCTCGACATCAAAGGTGCCTTCGATTCGGTTGATCGATGTGCCCTTTGGAATTGTCTACTCAGGAAAGGTGTGCCCGAGAAATATGTAAATATTATCCAAGCATTATATGCGCGTAGCACGGGCAGAGTAAGGGCTTACAGCAGGCTGTCGCCACCCTTCAATATCTCCAGCGGTGTGAGACAAGGATGCCCGCTGTCACCTTTCCTATTCAACTTCGCTATTGACGAAGTCATGGAGATTGCATTTACAGGACATGACTTGGAAGGTGTGGAGCTACTCCCAGGAGAACGACTTCTTGACTTAGAGTATGCAGACGACATTGCCCTCATCTGTGACAGCTCCCAGACGTGTCAAGCCGCGCTGGACAGATTAGCACTGGCTGTCAGTCGCTTCGGGCTTTGCTTTGCACCACCGAAGTGCAAAGCGTTCCTCCAGGATTGGCAGGGTTCGCCCCCTGTGCTGACCCTTGGTGGGGATCAGCTAGAAGTCGTTCAGAAATTCAATTACCTGGGAAGTTGTATCAGCGCCCTTGGGATCGAAGACGAGATCACGAACCGCATAGCGAAAGCTCGAAGTGCTTTTGCTAACCTTCGCCACCTATGGCGACGGCGCGACATTACTCTCGCCCTGAAGGGTAGAGTGTACAATGCAGCGGTACGTTCGACCTTACTGTACGGTTGCGAAACCTGGCCCCTAAGATCGGCGGACATGAAGAGGCTACTTACGTTCGACCATCGGTGCCTTCGCAGTTTGGCTCACATCTGGTGGGAACACCGCGTGAGTAACGAGCGTGTTCGACGCCTTGTTTACGGCCTAGGAAAAGGGAATGAACCGCTCAGCACCGTCATTTCACTCACCAGGCTCCGATGGCTGGGCCACGTGTTGCGCATGCCAGCCCACCGACTCCCTCGACGTGCGTTGTTTGCTCACCGGGGATGTGGGTGGAAGAAGAGGAGAGGTGGCCAAGCGATGACTTGGTCCAGAGGAATGAAGGCCCTCACTTCGGAGCTGGCCTCAGTTGGAGCTTCACGGCTCCCTGGTTGGGGTCCAAAAGACGGTGAACACGTTTGGCTGGATACACTTGCTGATATGGCAAGGAGCCGACCTCAGTGGCGTTCCTGCTGTGAGTTTCTTTGTCCCTCCCCATCCCTTTAGCCTCCCCCTCCATCTACGATCTTATTTCGTAGGGTAAAACGTAATTAAATTTTTGTTTTTGCCTAGTAGCCGGCTAGTAGCTTACCGGAACGATGCGTATCCGTTGCTGGTAGCTCAGCTGGCATTCAACTGTCGTATTTATTTTTCCTTTATGTATTGTATGTATGTATGTATTTCCTTTATGTATTGCGGTACAATAGCGGAGGTGTTTTACCATCTCTAGCTGACATGTATAATGATGATGATGATGAGGCTGTCCTTCTTCAAATCGATGAACCTTTGTGGCGCTAGCGCCACACAGCTTGCGAAAGGGCTACCCTGCATCACCAACTTGACGTACGCAAACCACCAGTGGGTACGAGCTCTCAACGAAGGGAAGGATGTTGATGTGGTGTACATCGATTTAAGTTAGATGTCTGACATAGTGGACCACGATGCACTCATCGTACACTGAGGACCTACGCAATCGGGGATACGTTGCTTCAGTAGACAGTTGATCAGCACTAACACGTCTGTCAGAGACCTAGGAGTGCTCTTGCGAAATGATGTGCGGTCACTAGATAATACAGAGAATTAGTAAAGTGCAGAAATTCGTATGTTCTGGGCTTTATGCTGCAGTTGCTCCACATAGCCTGAAACAAACGCACTACGCTAATTAGACCAATCCTTGAATACGGCACCAAAACTTAACATAACTTAGTTGAAAACTGAAAGCTGGAGATAATACAACATTTCGCAACTAGAATGATATCGTGTCTACGAAAACTTCCGTATTAAAAAGCTTGTGAAATGCTCAGACTCTGCGCACCATCCTACCACTAATTCAGAACTTACCTCATTATGATCTATCGAGTACTTCACTTGAATCATATCCTAGACATGCAGCCATTATTTTACCTGCTGGACCACAGTAACTCAGGAGGACACAGTTACAATATCTGGGTCCTCTGCGTGAACAAGATCTCACATCAGCTTTGTATGGAACGAAGAATCGTAAAAGCATGAAATGCACTAAAGTAAGGATTAATATAGGATGATTCTCTAAAGTGTTTTAAAACACGCATCGACGATTATTTTGGAAACCTGTGCTTTTGTGAAACGGTGCACATACAATACAACAATATGCATCGCATACCCGAAATAATGATACCAAAGCAAATTCCTAACCGAACAATGATAAACAAGTAACTGACCAAACACTGCCGCTGACCATACGCAATAAAATGTTTTTAGCCTTTCACAATTCGATGGTGTTGTACACAAACCTTTCTAGTTGCTCTTTGGTACCCTCTATGACCATAGGTATTTGCAAATTGATCAATCTGCGTCACCTGTCGGTGAACGTTTACAATCTTGGAGACCAAACCTTACAGAACGGCTCTCAGGATCGTGAGCTAACTGTACTGGTACAAGAAAACCTCGGATGCTCAAAACAAGCAGAGAAAGCGTGAAAAACTCTCAATAAACACGTTGCACTTCTTCGAAGTGCGTTCCTTCCGGTTGACCATACATTATTCCCTAAAATGGTTAAAGTCTACATGCGGCAGCATGCGCAATATGCTGTGCAGTCGGGGAGCCGTGGCAGAAACACGCGGCGTCGCCATAGAGACTCACCAAAGTAGGGCAAGCAAAAACGTCAGAGATCTCTTTCATCTGCCCTAACAGCTTAGACTGCAATTTCAAAGAATGCACAGCAGCCGATATCGGCGTTTGCGGAAAGATATCACAATGTTTTAGCAGATCTAAAGTACTCAAACCACAATTACCGTCCATTTCTGGAATTGAACCGCAGCACTAACCTAAGAGGTCATCCTCTGGAACTGACAATACAACATAGCCGGTTTAAATGCGGTTAAATATAATTTTTCTCTCGCTTGCGCCTGCCTTGCAAAGACTCTCTTATTTATGTTCTTACTTATCTCAATTTGGCGATATTTCAAAACGAGATAACGATGCGTTGTCTCATTTACATTTTCTTTTCTAACTTTTACCAAGGTAGGTACGAAACACAAAATAACCTGTATTGCCAAATTCCCAAACGATGCCTTTATATGTTTAATATAAGAACCCCTACGCTAATCAACATAAATCAATAGTAAGTTCAACAAAAGCCTATTCACTTTATAATGCAGGTATATATTTGCAGTACTTTTCTTCCAAAGACAATTGTTAACATTACATTTTACCCGCAATACAACATTTTTCCATGTATGTAGTTTAATTGTCAGTTTTGTCGACATAAATCTGATTAATCCTGATGGGCCCCATCGACTGATCCTTCGGTCGATATTGCTCGTTATCTGGTTTCCAGTGATTAAATGTTTTAGAGCATATATGAAGTCAAGACTTTACAAGTCGCGTAAAATGGGTGGTGTGAATTACAGAGGTACATAAAGGGAACTTGCACCAAAGTGAAAAGCCCAATTGTGCACACACCATATTATCCACGTCAACTCAGAGGTAGATGTTCTTCCTCACTACTCACCAACGCAATTTTCCTTCAGGAAGCAATTCTGTAGACTTTACTCTTTTCTAGTTACGTCAGCACTATGTCAGCTGCAACTGAATTGACTCTGGTAAAATATGCGGACGACATCGTCTATGGCATCAATCATCAAATCGCCAACTGTTCAGTCAGAATATAAGCCCATATGAACAATCTAAATGGCTGGTCCAAATCCCGAAATCTGCATCTTAATGCTTCAAAGTAGAAAGACATTCATTTGTACTTACACAGGAGAGCCAGGTACGAGTAGCTCTTTGCACTCTGCAACAAGTTATACATTGATAGCATAGAAGTACAGCCTTTTACGTCAGCAATATAGCTGGATATGTCGTTCAGGTACGACTTATCTGGTAAGCTTTTAGTATATGATACTTTTACAAAATGCGTAAACTGTACTTTTGGTTGGATGATGCACTTGACATTCCACCGACCAAACAACGCGTGCACTTTCACAGGTAGTGTTAATGAACTTCTTGCCCAAGCCTTTGAGTTTCTGGTTGTCGGGATTCCTCTATTCCCATCACTTTGGATACACCAGCCATTTATGTTCTGCTTTTCCAAATTATAATCGCTAATGCTTGAGGAGATTTGTCCGAAAGGGTAATCTTCGCAAAATCGTGTTCTTCATTTTACAAAACTCAGAAGGCTGTCATTCTATGCCACTTGTCACAAAATAGTCTACATTCCTCATGAGTTGATGGTTCGCTATGTTAATGCTTGTGTTCTTCCCCAATGCAATTACCGTTCCTCTTTAATCTTTCCCGATATTTGTAGTAAGTGTTGTATGTTAGCTATCGGGTCAATAAAACATTTGGCACGATGTGGCATTGATCTGACTTCTACGTTAAACAACACCCATAATCCTACAATCAGCAATGCTTGTTAAATGTTGGCCTTCAAGATGCTGATTGAAATAAGTTATCCCCTGCATGCTGCCTTATCTGAAGGTTAATAAAATTCATCTATTAGGCAGAAGAACAAGCTAATCCATGCCCGCATACAAGCTTAGGGTTCGTCGGTCATGCCTTACCAAACGCGTCTCTTACGAGACCCCGACTCCGCCATCCTTGACTTAACAATTCGACTTTCAATATCATTGTGTTTTTGAACTTAGCTACCCGTTCTTCGTCGTACTGCCTTGCAAATGATTTGCCTTTAAGGAAATTGTCGATATCCAATCTGTTGCAGCTGAATATGCATACATGCAGGGTGCATAAAGTAATTTCTTGATTTGACTTGAATATTGGTATCTCCATTATTATAAACAAAACATTTGTTGCATATAATTATGTGTTCTTATATACCGCAGCCCACTCTTCATCCGAAATGTGGACTGGAAGTTAAGAAAACGGATAAAGAGCGCTGGACTTTCAGTGCATAATATCGTTACCTTCGCTGATTCAAACCTACATACCTACCTAATCGAAAAATCATATCTACGACATGTACACAAGAAGGTCACTGTACCGCAGACTGATCCAAATTAGATAAAACTGATCTGTATTTAGCACTGCTGCGATGTACGTGCACCTCTTCTCTATAGATAATGATCAACTCTCCGATAGAAGCAGAGTAATGGGGTTGTCGGCTTTGAAGATAATCACCTACTCAACACTCACATTGAGCGGGGCCATAGCAGGGATCACAGCAATCAAAACAGATTTGAAGGAAAATAAACGCAACCTTGCAACATATTATGCAGCAGACTAACACAACAGAGTAAATGAATAAAGTGAAATTTGTATAGTAAATTAACTATTGCTTAACACGTTCACTGTTACAATAATTCCATCTGGACGGGATACACTTCTTTCTGTTCATCGATGCACTCAGAACAATTTATTCCTTGCACCGTTAAATGTGTGCATGACTGTTTCCATGATAATATATCATTCAATAGTGAAGGCGAAATCGGTGTAGAGATTTCAGAGTTAATTCGACGCCTAATGCGCGGAGTACAGGGATAGGTGGCGAATCGCACCCGGATAAGATGTAGTGCTGCTATAATCTGCTGCTACCGTACAAGATATGCGACTTGATTTCGCGCAGGTGCTCAATATAGCAACGATGGAACAACAGAGATTTATGTTTTCTCGCTCACTACTTTCAGTATTTAGTATCCAGTTTGTTTCCAAGGTGCTGAAATGAATGAAGAAATCACCCCAAGAAACATCAGGGGAAATTTGGTTGACAGTGAAAATTATTGATCTTATTCAGGTCGGTTTGCGCATGGGGACGTGGTAACATGCGGAACCCTCAATATCCTTGTTCATCTGTTCTGCTAGCAATGGTTGCATAAATATAGTGTTGCGTGATTACCGCGCCCCAAGGGCTACTTATGGTTACTTGTGGATCATTGGTAATGAAGTGATTTTGAATAGCCGGTTTGTTTCTTGATCTGAATTCCATAGTGGAACTAATGTGCTTATTGTATGGTACGGCAGCGATTAAATATTTTGGTCCTACATATAACAGCCCACAAATATAGGCCGAAACCTCTAGAGCTTGCAAGTTCTAACTCCCCACAAGAAAAATATCCGTGTTAGGCTAATCCAAAACTGCTGTCCTTCCTTAGGCTCATAAGCTACTACAGTGCATTCCTGCCATCGCTATACGATTTTCGAACCCGCTCAATCGGTTTTTACACTAGGACGTAGCTTGTCACTGGTCTCCAGCGGATGTGATCTTTATTCGTCTTAGTTCCTTGCTGAGTTCTTACCTACCATTGACCCAATACTATCTAACTTCGGCGGTATTGGTTACTGCTAAAGTTTATGTTGAAGAGATCAAAGCAGTTCCCTCCCATCTCTTCAAACTGGTTCAGAAAACCGTTAAGCACGTCTCATGTACCCTGTCGCCTGAGGTGAAGTACTTGGGTCCAATTTAGTGGGAAGAGCTTGTTATCTTGTTTACCGTCACCTGGTTTCATTCGACGTTGTACGACTAGCGTATTGCTTTACCAACCGACTACATGTATCTACCACTTATCTTTTCAAAAAAAAGCAATCATGTTTATTCTACCAGCCGGCTTAGGCGTTGGGCTGTCGTTCGTACAGGTCCCAATCTTGGCTTCCGCCGCTACACCCAGAATTTTAGTCAAGTCGATAGGTGCTCCCACCTCATTTCCAAACTTGCGACAAGAAGATACGGTGATCACCGCCGGTACCTTTGAGGACGACGTTCGTAATAAACTTTACAGCGCTATCCAATGTTTCCACGTCATTGCCATTGATATACATCGAGTAACTGCACAAGACTTTACTGCAAATGCTGCAAATTAAGTTCAGATGCACGGGGCCAAATATTGCCATATCTGGGGAATTCAAGGAACCTCTCTCATTGCCGCGCACCGTTCCATCTATCAGTTCTGCCTCATGACGACAAATCTCGTCGTTGTTCATTCCCTTCTCCGGCAAGCCATACTTCCGTAACTACCTTCTGCTTATCCTGGCATGAACAGATTGAAGACATTCGCTCAAATCTAAGTGTAGTGGCTTTTTATCTAATGGCAAACATTCATCCAATATGCCGCCACACTAATTCCCAGTTCCTTGACATCGGACAGAAACACCTTCGACCCGAATGCACATCGACTATGCTGGTTTAATAAATGACATCTCATACGCGGTCTTGTTCAATACCTACTCTACTTAACACGTAGTAGCCGCTATAAAGGCACCAACTGCATCAGCCACGCCGGTTTGCCTACTACAAATCTTCAGTAAACATGACTACCCAGTTTGCGCTTTCGATGATTGTAGACCTCGTCGGCTGGGAATGTATCATTTAACCACGTTCCCCACCCTCCTATCACTTGATCAATGCTCAAGCGGAGAGAATTGTCAACAGATGCAAGATTCACTCTTCAAAACCCGTGGGCAGGATAAATTAGACAAATTCAATCAAGCCTTCCTTTTGTCTGATCAGTCTACACCAAATCCACCGAAATCATAATACCAGTCTCCATCTGAACAATTTTAGGGTCGGCATGGTACGCCACCCTCATGAAGGGATCATCCTGACAGACACTTTACTATAAATACAACGGCTTCACAACTCAAGAGAAGTTTGTTGCTGAAACCAAAAAACACGCTCCTGACTACTGACTGGCCACCCACGGGGAATTAAAGCAAAAGTTACGGCTTGTCAACGTGCTATTCTGCAGGATGTCGCCGTGAGCGATGACAAGTGGGTCCGCCACCGTAATCAACTTTG
Organism: Dicrocoelium dendriticum; assembly: GCA_944474145.2. Lineage (NCBI taxonomy): Eukaryota > Metazoa > Platyhelminthes > Trematoda > Plagiorchiida > Dicrocoeliidae > Dicrocoelium > Dicrocoelium dendriticum. The sequence goes on along the minus strand of CALYDF020000451.1, from coordinate 37,205 downwards.
ACGGCAACACGGAGCACCTTCCAAATCAGCCAGTCTTTCTGTGGATTTGCCACTGCGCATCTTATTGCATATTTTGGAATTGCAATAGAACGGAAGGCTGCGTTGGATGCCGCTCGGTTGTAGCCACGTCCCGAGAACCCGCCTTACAGACAAACAGGAAGCATTCGGAGATCACTGACATGCCTACAGTTCAATGTTTATTAGACGCGGTACAACAAATTTTCAAGCGGAGTGTTGAGAGTACGTCAAGTGATCCCGCCAACTTAGACAACTACTCGCGATATCCAATACGACGGTTGAACCACGCGGGGTATTTTTCTACTCAAACCGCGGCGACTTTCAGCCAGTCGAAGGCAGTGCGCAGTCGTGTCGAAGGGAACAGTGGTCTACTGTAAACCATCCGTCCAACATGGCGATGCATTTCACCCACATTAGGAACAGCTGTGTCAAGCAACTTTGGCATTTTGCGTCTGTAAAAAAATCCCAATTTCCGCCTCGCCTACTACCACGCTTTTGCTGTTGCTAAGGCCTTGCATGGATCACGTGCGCGTGCGGCACTCAAGTCAGTCTTATTAGCGCTCACTGTAAGCGTGACGACCTTCCTTGTGGAGTGCCCATCGATTTGCATGGTGTCGCTTGCACTGCGACTTATACGAATCCGTGATTTGCGTAGGAACCGTGTGAAAGCGTTACGTGCAAGTTTGCGGCTAAACCGTGATGTCTATGGAAAAGCCAGATTTATTACAAGGAGTAAGTGCTTAAAATAATGCGTGACAATGTTGCTAGTTTATCCGAGGTATGATTTGGTCACATTGAAAGGACATTAAAAAGAGTCATACCAATGTCGGGCTGGTTAGGAGTTGTGATGACACCTATTTTAAATAGCGAGGGGATGGAAGTGGGCAGGTTTTCCATGGAGTAGCAGCTAGGTATTGGGGAGTCTGTAGTCCTTGAACTCTTTGTGTATAATTCGTTGACGCAGGCTCAGCCTACTTTGTGGGAAGGGTGTTGGCGGCTAGGGGTCCACCGATGACAAGTGAACTTCACTTGTGTGATTGTTAGGACAGCGTTTGTAGGCAAATCTAGTGTGCAGGTTTTTTGTGAAGTTCTGGATGCAGTGGAAGATGAACCACCTAGTTTTCGGTGTGCACAGTCTCTGTCTACCTAGTGAATGAAGCTAATCGCTACGTGTGGAGTAATTCGCGGAAATGGCTTACAATGGTAGGCCAGCATTTCATTGTCCCTTACGTCCGAGCGATGTAGATTGATTGGAGTTGGATATTTGTGAGACCACGCCGTAAGTCGGGTTCCTATAAGCAATGAACCAATAAGTTTGCAGTGTTCTCTTTGTGTCCACTGCTTCTACCACAAGCATTTATTTCGGTGTATTTGTAACGACCAGCGTTACTGTGGCAACTGTTGGTCTAAAAATTGTATGCTTGGCAACAGTGGGTAGAAACTAAGTTTTCTTGATATTGAATGATTTAGGTTTGGGGAGGTTGTTGAATGTTAAACCTAGCAATACGCTACTCTAAAAGCTGCCCGATATATTTGTGCCTTGTGCTTACTGCGTAGCACCACGTTGTATTACTAAATTTAATCGTGAAGGAGTGCAAAATTCCAAGTTTCAAATATCTGTCTCCTATTGATTTTTCTGATCGACATTTGGTATGGTACGTTCCATTTTCAATGACAAACTTTGTGGAGAACCATTGTTGGTGGCATCCTCTGCCAATATGTGGGCTGTCGGTTGGTTACTCGCAGGTATGCCATTGTGTGGACTATATGTAAAAAGTTCCTCACTTGTGCTGATGTCAACGAAATATTCATAAGTATACGCAACCGTGTTTGTTTAGTGGTGATCAAAGCGTGTTTATGCCGTGATCACCATAAATCAAGAAAGAAAGAAATAAATAATAAGCAATTTAGAAAACAACAATATATTTCTGTTTTAAATTGTTAACGATCCTCCTCTGTTGTGACTTGCAATCGGCTTTGATGACGCTGCACTTTAACGCGGTTGATGACGAGATAATTGGTTCAACTTGCATGAATTTGTCGGCAACAGATGTGCTGCTGAAACTGAAAATATTGGGCTGCTATGCTTTGGAATCCCTGTGCTACCCAGCACTACGTTACAGTCAGTCGCTTATAGTGGATTATATAGAAGAACGGAACGTTTCAATGATTTGGTATTGTCTGTCTGTGGTGTTAACGACCAGCATTTCGTAAGTTGTTGATTCATTAATAGGTCCAGGCAGTCAAATTTACGTGTGTTTACTGGTATTTGGAAGATGCGGAGGGTTATGGTTCAGCGGCATTTCCATGGCGTAATAGAAAGCAGTCAAATTGTGAAAAAGAGAACCAATTGCAGATAATTCCACTTATAGTGCTTTCAGAGTACTTAATACAAAAATAATATTTTCTTGCATTACCCAGACAATGTCAGTGGCATGGACCCTACATTGCTTCATATTTATAGACATTCTCATATTCCTGGCAATGAGTTGTTTCTGTGTGTTCCGTCTACTTGAAGGATATTAGGAGTTTTTGGATTGGCACTAGATATAGTTAAGTAGAATTGCTGACAAGTAGCACTCTCGATTTACGGCCATTATTAAGTTGTTATGGAAGAGTAGTGTATCTAGCACAGGGAATGCTGTTAAGGTAATTAACAAGCTCTCGTATTAATGCATTGTACAAATCCGATGAGAAAATAATTATATTAATGTAAAGTCTGGGTAAACTGGCCTGAACACGACACGAGACGTACGCGATCAGGACAGCGCTAACCCCTTTCTCGTTGTCTTGAGGTGTTTAATTGTTCAATACATTTTACTCGGTAGAACTGTAGTTAAATTTTTATTAGAAAGCACATAATCATAGTGCCGTTTGAAGCTACTATACAAGGGCCACATAGCCCACTTCATCCTGTATGAATGTCATATTGCATTCGTTCGCTGGAAAAGCTTAGTCTTTGTTTGGCTGTCAGGAAATTATTGTTTTCTATTCAAAATAGTAGAGCTGCTAGCTGTTAGGGCTGAAAACATTATATATATTTTGTAGTTGCTTTGCGCAATTAAACACTGTGAATTAGATCTCTCATTTCAATTACTTTGGTAACGTTGAATATATGATACATTTGATACCATAGTTAAGTCGCTCTATAAAATTCGTACTTTAATTTGGGGATCGTCCCTTCAGATTGCCACATTATTTAGTCACTAAATCTATCAATTTTATGTTTATAGCCAATATGAGTTTCTTCAAATAGCTTCCAATGTTTTGATGCCACTTACCTGAAGTGCTTGGTCTTCTTTTCTCTGTGTGTTTTTGACAAGCATAGCTCAACTCTCAGTCATTGTCACAAAAGTAAAAACTGGGTTCCTGCAACTTGATACGCTGTTCAGCGTTTTAAAACAGTAGCAGTAAAACATATCACTTGTCTTCCTTCGAATTTGCGCTCTCGTGCAACATTTGTGTTGGTGCGAAATAATACTTTGTCTGGAGCTGCTACTGCTTGGAACAGCATGGTTTCATGTTACACGAGGATTAGACGTGCAACACAACAGCCATGATAGCCCGCGGAAAGGGCAGCAGAATAACTGATTGGTTCGGAATTTGTTGCCGTTTATTTTAATTGCATTTCCAGCCACAATGCTGGGTTATACACCGTGTGCTAGTCCTTAAAAGAATAGATGATTTGTTGACGAAGTATAAGCTGGAGCAATGTTTTCTCATCTACAGAATGTGAGTCGTAAAATGTACATACCAGGCAATAAATTACGTCAATGAATTGATGACGACAGCAGTGATATACTTATGTAATCGGCAACATGAATTACGAACTACGTAAGACAAATTCCGACGTTGCATATATATACTTTACTACATTTCGCCGAAATAAAATGAAAACGATTTTATAAATTAAGTATACACAAATAAAGTGATAATATTTCTTTCGTAGCAGTATATACCTACCTAAAAAGAAGTAGCCTTAGAATATATTTTGCCAGACTAGTTAAAACAACGATGCACTGTTCTAAATCACACTAAACTAAATCAACAAAAGGACACGTGATACTCCGTACAATATGGTATTTTGGACAAAGATTTAATTTGTTATAAATTGAATAATCTCTACTGGAATTCATATGTGCACCAGAGATCAAAATTTGCTACGTCAACGCTACTAAAATGCTGAGTTTAGTTCATAATCATTAGCACCTGGCTCGCACGTTCCGTAAGTCGTTACTTCAGTAGGTGCTAGACTTTATAGATATTTGATTGTACCAGACTTGTAAATCATCAGAGAACGTGCGTGGAGTTGAGGTGACTTCATGCGGATCAGAAAAGTTGGGTTAAACTCAGAACTAGTATGTGCAGCCCTTGATGCTGACCTTGTCGAAATGTTGTTTTGGTCGAAACATTAAGATGTCTGAACAGACGGTCTACACTGAAATTTCTTCCATCCAAAATGTAACAGACATAAAACCCACTGAATCATTCGTTCGGCTATTGGGCCGAAATATTCCAAAACTCGAACTTAACAAATAATTGCAGTATTAGTGACCAATTCTTGTTTTAATTGTAGTCAACTTTTGCAGGGGATGAATAAATTACAAAGTTTTAAAATCTGCTCTGTCATACTTCCCATACATTGAGTGCTTTAATGTAACGCGCAAATTTGGTTTACGTTTTCTGAAGCAAGCACTGTTGGTAAAAATTATTAAATAATTTAGTAGAATGTGCAATGATATTTAGCCAAATTTATTTTATCTTAACACACGATAGCGTAAAATAATATTGTGCGTGTAGTAAGCGTTTGTCGCGTTTTAAAAACAAACTAAAAATTTTAAGCCATGAAAAGTAGTTTGAGGACATCCGCTGCTTTGGAAAAATATGAAAATTAGGACGGGGTATCTTTGTGGCTTACGAGGGAACATGGACAACACGAATATGGGTATCTGTTTTTCAACGCATTGGCTTCATCTGACGAAGGGTCTATTGGCAATTGTCAAACATTGTTAAAACGTCTTTGTAGTACCATCTGGTGTGTGCAGATATTTTCCGTAAAACCAAGGAAGATGTGTCCATGTTTTTGACACAGATGATAGTGCGTTGCAATGAGCATTATCTCAATAACGTTGCCATAAATCTTTGTTAAAATTCCACTTTTGGGTTATCATGCAGTGAACAGGTTGCCGTACTTTGTTGTGCATGTGCAAAGCTCTTGAATGCCCATTTACATCAGAATTATGGTTTGTTCGATATATTGACACCATGCTGTTACAAAATCAAATAAATGCAATGTTCTACTTTGTGCACAATTTTGATTAGAAAAACGAGTCCAATATGCTTGATATGTGCACTAGAGAGTCAACGTGAAATAGGCCAGTACACGTACTGCGTATTGCGCGGCACCCCAACTCTAAGCATTACGAGAGCAAAGATCACCGCGCGTTGTGCATAACATTTTCACTGAAGTAGAATCTGTACTATTGTCGACAGGCATACTCATAAATGAACACTGCTCAATCGGTATCTTCCAAGACAACATGGGGTCAGCGTTATCCAGCTGACCGCAACTTAGAGGTTTACCGGAAGGAAACTTTAACTAGAACCGTTTTTCTTTACGGGTTCCTGAGACTAAAGCAAGTGATGCGTATGGAATAATCACCCATGATAAAGTGCAATTGTTATAATCACGAAATATTCTGTTTGGGTGATGTGCTATTGAAATCGGTGCCACAGCTGCGTACCTCACCGAACTACAAAGCATATGACACGAAACCATTGGGGGTGGTCTTGTAATAAACATATTTTATTGCGGCTGCTAAAAAGCTGTTACATTTTGTTGCGGGCTACCATCTGAGCATCGTCTTTAGAAACTCAGCGATATTCCTCCTAGGAATGATACGGCAAGCAACGAACAAAACACGATGGGATCTATAAAGAAACAATGCACCGGCAATGTGTAAACTAAGCCCATACAAACGGTTGAAGTGATATTGTTCAGAAACCTATCACTGTGTGTGGAAGAATAAACAGATTACTAACTACGCAGACGATGAATAAGACGTTGTATCCTTCACTAAGTACACACCGACAAAAGGGTTATTCCCCAAACACTCAAAGTTCGGCAAAATTTCGCGTATGAGTTGCACAATCTCCAAAATTTGCTCGATCCTGATAAACTTTCTTGTATTTAAACTAAAGCCCGGAAGACTACTCAGTAAAATTACAGAACTTCGGCTACGTTGGGTTGCGAATTATTGGGACCTAATCACCACTATCAAAACTTGGTTGCCCTAAGTAGTGACGGATGCTGAAATTGAGATATCAGGATTGTAAATCTGATAAGGCGTTCATCCCAACAGTTCACAAGCTACATAGCATAGCTTAGTCCGGAAAGGCGCCAGACGCGTTTCGCCTTATTTGGGCTCGTCAGTGGCACGCATTCCCTCGGTCCTCTGAAAGGATCTAACCCACGACCGCTAGAGGCAGATGCCAACTAGCCAGCAGCTTAAGCCACTGAGCCATGGGGGACGTTGTCAGGGCTACATAATTTGCAAACTAGCTGGGATATAGCACCACCAATCTACCACGGTCACTGACAGTGGTTAGCCTGCAATGTGATGACCTCCTCTCACTAGACGCTATATTTGTAGTATTTGAAAATAGGAGAGGCATTTGATTTTATGGTACTCATTAGTAGCAGGACTTTAGTTGTAAATCTGGTGAGGATTGTCACTTATCCGGAACGACCACACCAGCGGAGAACGTGAGGTCCTTTATTACTATCGCAGTGACCTGCAATGTGAAAAAATTGCTGATCTGGAACCACATATTACCGATTCATTATTTTGTTGTCTCCCACTAAGACACAACGACGCATATCTCCTAGCTGTGGTATATCATCCCTAACGTCTATTCCGGAAAAAGATGCTTGCTTGCTACGTGAATGGCAAAGATTTACATGCAACAGGTAAAGCCACATTCTCATCTCTGGGGATCTGGAAATATCGGTATCACCTATTGAACAGTCCAAAGCAGATTGCATGTATTATCACTAAATTTCACTTACACAATCACGTCGCCAAGCTCACTAAATTCAGGACTACAAATAAACCCTCCATTTCGGACCTAGCACTCACATATGCATGGCCCATGGTTGACAAGTTATTGGTGGAGAGTCCATTAGGTCGCAGCGACCATGCATTACTAATGTTTAACTATATGTGTGATGAAAAGTACACATGTGAACACTCGAAACCAACTTATGCAACCACACGCTATCATGTATTGAAGGAACAAGTGGACAAATCTTCTTTGGTATTCTCAAAAAAAAGTCCCCTTGACAACGTTTGGACAGGATCCTTTTAAAGACTCAGCGATATCGATAAAAGATCATTTGAGAACAAGCATCTTGGTTTAGGAAAAGGGCTTTTATTTCTAAGGAGTATGAATCGATAATGCCGGGCAATAAATGATGCAGCATGGCGTGTATACAATTGGGGCAATTTGCTGACCCATCGCAAGCGATGCACTACAATTGCCCGTGAGGACAAAGTAACTTATCAACAGGACTTAGACAATTCTTTCTGGCCAACAACAAACTGCTGTATTGACATGTCAACAATCTCCATAAATTGAAGCATGACATCCCTCCACATTTATGACATTCGGTAGAGTAAAAATCCCGAAGAAGCATTAAATGCCCTGCGGTTAAATACACTCCAAATTCACCACGTCTAACTGTCAAATATCGTCAGCCACACTACCGATTCTATTTTTTACACATGTAACATTTAACCCAGCAATTTTTCTAAGCAAGTTACGCTTACTGCACAATCATAGCTCTCCGGAAGTAGACAACATCTGCCCGTAAATGCTGAAATTTTTGTTCACTAAGCTGGCTGAACCACTATTACAGTTTTTCTAAAGGTGCTTCGATGAGTAGCTAGTGCCCTCTAGGTGGAGGCGTGGCAATATCGCCCAAATTTTTCAAGGCTGTTAGCGTTCAGATCCTGCAAAATTTCGCCCAGTGACTCCCCGCCTGGGCTCGCGAAAGTGCTGGAAGCCGTCGTCGCTGATTCTCTAATAGACCACCTGAAAAATGCAACAACTTGGCACCGAAGCAGCATGGCTTCAAGTCATGCACCACCAACCTACAGATTGCATGAGGTAGGTAGACGGAAGTGACTGAAGTTTGGGTCGGAGTTGATGTCATGTATTTAGGCTTTACCATAGATTTCCGCCAGGATCACAAGCTACAACGCTCGGAATCGAACGTCCCGTTCGTCCTTGAATTGAAAACTTTCTCCCCTAACGAAGGATACAAGTGCTTGTGAGTGGCCTCCTCTGCAAACCGATTAAACTGGAATGTGGTGGCACACAACATTTAAGATTGGGACTGCGATGATCAATGGTGCGTACAAAATCTGACAACTGGTATCTCCTTAAAGTTCGTTATTATTATTCCATATTATTGTTTATTATTATTCAGTTGAACATGGACACCGCGGATTTTTGAATCCCGGTGTACTGGATATTACTTTTGCTTTGGAGCATTGTGTTATTAGTGTATTTCCTGTGTAAATTGTGCACAAATATATTTATTTTGGCGTATTTTCCGATTTGTGCAAATTTGGTGGCTATAGCTAATTCCGGTGATCTCACTGATTGGCCGTACTATCATCTGTATCCGCCAGCTTGGACGTGCTCTACCTTGTGACGCCATCTAAATCTACTTGTGGTTCGTGTTCGAAATTGTAGAACCTAAGACTCATGCAATTCGATGCCTCGGCTGCGATGTTTCTTTCCATAATTCGTGCATTGGCTTATCCGTAGACGTCTTTCGAAAAGCTGTCGACATCCGACATAGATATTTTCTAAGTTATATATCATAACCGCGCGGTGCAAGACATCAGAATACCCAGCGTCTGCCAACAACTAAGAAAAAACCTATCTTCCAGACAGTAGCAAACCGTTCACTAGTTGGGGCCAAATTCCCTCTTGAAATTATGTATGTCAACTCGCCTTCCCTTGCACTCCATGATCTGTACCACCACTATCGTCCTCAACCCAGTCCGAGCCTCAGGTTCAGTGTTCCCCATCAACCTAAGAGACAAAACTCGGAATCTAAGAAATGCCGTTTCACTGGCCGTCCGTAAAATTCTCAGAGACTGTCTGTGAACTTCTGAACACCAAAGATCCATGGACCAATCAAAAGTGAAAGATGCAAATAAATGGGGTTCAGGCGCAACCAAATGATAAACAACAACCTAAGGAGATAAGAGTCTCTGGTCCTGCACCCACAGATTCGTTACCGATAACGCTGAGACATCATAACCGCGTGGTCGTAGCAATGAGGCTGGACCTTACCGTGGGGCGAGGGATTATGTGCCTCAGCGATTCACTTAGCTATGCTGAGTGGTGCTTTTGCACATTCGGAGACTCTCCTAACAGATTGGTCAATTGTTAGAGGCCAGACAAACTCAGCCTCCTTGTCCTCCAGGTTGAGGGTTGGTATTATTGTGGAATGTTGTTCCTTTAAACGGGATCCTTGTAGCCCAACGAAAAACCCGCTGCCTTGCGGCCAGGTTTTTGAACCAACGGCTTTGGTTAAGGACCCTACTCGCTCTCCTGTCTAGGCCTGGTCAACCTGACAGTATCCTGCCCAAGTAATATGATGCATTTCAGTTCAAACAGTTATTTGATGCTCTGGCCACTGCAGTGAATAATCAACGGTGCTCTATCTGCTGCATCGAGCAGGGTGGATAGGGGTTTGGATGCTACTGTTCAAGCCTTTCGGTCTTCTTTTTCTCCCTCTTACGCTTTTGATCTCTTACCGTCCCGTTCCAACTTCACTTTTATCCCCCTTTTTACAACCCCCAGATTCTTGGCCCTCCCCCAACATGCTTTGCTAGGCATTTATCTTCTAATTTCTAATCACATGTGAACGCCGAGTGTTAATCGTCTCCTGTTGACAAGCCCATGTCCAATCAAGCGACACATTCCAGTTCATCGGCTTGCATTTATAGCCCTTGATCCTCCTTTAGATTGACACGCCGCAAGGTACGACCAATAATACAGATTGGTCAACAGGTAGCATATGTCCGAAACTTGGAGAACCCCTCGATCTATGTCTGCTGCTTATCGGAGACCCGCCTGCAAAACTCGAGCTCTGTGCTCTTTCTGCCATCATCTTCAGGTGACGCAAGCAGTGATTTCTCATTGCGCCCATCCGGTGACGATGCTGCTTCAAAATCGACCAAGCTAGTGTTGGTATTGCCCTGAGTCTTCGGGCTAAAGCTGCTTTGGTTTAACGGATTTCATTCAGTAGCTGGATGTGTGCGGTCCGATTGGCTGGCTCGTTCAAAGTTTCGAAGTCGCGCGGGACGGATATGTGTCTACTCATCATCGCTGCCTACGCGCCCACAAACTGTAGCGATAATTAGATAAAGAACGAATTTTACCGCCAAATGACCCAGCTCCTTTACCACGGAAGAAGCACGGACACTTCTGCCGGCGGGTGATCTGAAAGCGCAAGTTGGAAGGTGGTCTACTGAGGAAATGTATTTGGGCGGTCAGCACGGTTTAGGCTCCCGTAATGATAACGGTGTGCGGTTACTTCATTTGTGTGAAGATGCTCGCTTATTTCTTGCGAGCACTAAATTCCGACACAGCACCCGAAGAAAAGTGACTTGGTGCCCACCAGCCTCGAACCAGCCTTGGACACAGATCGATCACATTGCGATAAGTTACCGACGGAGAGGCTGTGTCCAGAACTGTCGCTCGATTTGGAGCACGTGTGTGGACACCGATCTTGCACTTGTATATGCTGACATGCGGATGCGTTTTGGCAGACGTCCAAGAAGAGGCTGTGAGCGCATTGACACCAGCCAACTGACAAAGCCTGTTCTTCTGAATGTATATCGAAGTACGATGACATGCGATTTGAGTAAGCGCTCACTGGGGACAATTGATGGTTACTGGTCACATGTTCACCAGAACTTACTAGCAGCAAGCAAGTAACAATGTTGTATATCTTATAGCCAACATGGTTATTAAATCTCCTCGCATTCTCTGGAACTAATCGATGCTCGCTGGCATAGCCAGGCTGGATGTGTACATCATGTAACTCGGAACGAGCTCCGGGCAACATATCGTCCTAGCCTGAAAAGAGATCGCGAATCTTGGTGGTCTCACCGTGCCTCAGCGATGGAAATGGCCGCTGCCTTGGCAACCATCGTAAGTTATTCCGTCTGATAGGGGAAGCGGGCAACAGGTGACCTTGTGTTAGTGAAACTATACGTGATGAAAGTTGACAGCTTATCCGCAATTTGTCAAAACCATTGCAGCGTTGGGATAAGAAGTTTGAAACGTAAATTAACCGGCTAGAATTGTTCAATTATTCGCCGGCCAGTGATCGCCTTGCTCCATGGGCTGTCCCTTTGGATCCATCCTCTCGCTCAGAAGTCGAAGTTGAAATCCGACTGTTGAGGTTGAACAAAGCCGCTGGACCAGATGATCCTCCTCCAGCCCCCTAAAAACCGAAAGCCCTGCTCTTATTGATCCTTTACATGAATTACTTCTGAAACCTTCCCAACCGACTGGAGCCGCTCGTTATTCTTCCCATCTGCAAAGGAGGCTGGTGTGCAGAATGCGGCAGCCATAGAAGAACCAGTCTGATCTCCATCGCCTCCATTATTGTTCACATAATGACTGGCGCTCGGGTTTCGTCGCGGTCCTTGCCGCATCTACCACAACGTAGTCGTGTTCCTCGACATCAAATGTGCATTCGATTCAGTTGATCGATGTGCCTTTTGGAATTGTCTACTCAGGAAAGGTGTACCCGAGAAACACGTGAATATTATTCAAACATTATACGCTCGAATTACGGGCAGAGTGAAGGATTACGGCCAGCTGTCGTCGCCTTTTACTATCTCCAGTGGTATGAGACAAGGATGATCGCTGTCACCTTTCCTCTTCTACTTCGCTATTGACGAAGTCCTGAAAATCGCATTTACTGGACATGACGTGGAAGGTTTGGAGTTACTCCCAGAAGAAGGACTTCTCGAGATGGAGTATGCACACGACCTTGCCCTCATCTGTGACAGCTCCCAGACGTGCCAAGGCGCGCTAGACAGATGAGCACTGGCTGTCAGCCGTTTCGGACTTTGCTTTGCACTAGTGAAATGCAAAGGTTCCTCCATGATTGGCACTGATCGCCTCCTGCGCTGACCCTTGGTGGGGATCAGCTAGAAGTCGTTCTCTGGTTGGCTCACATCTGTTGGGAACACCGCGTGAGTAACCAGCGTGTTCGACGCCTTGTTTACGGCACAGGAAAAGGAACCGAACCGCTCAGCAGCGTCATTTCACGCACCAAGCTCTGATGCCTGGGCCACATGTTGCGCATGTCAGCCCATCGACTACCATGATGTACGTTATTTGCTCACCGGGGATGTGGATGGAAGAAGATGAGGGTTGGCCAAACGATGACTTGGTCAAGTGGAATGAAGACCCTTACTTGCGTGCTGGCCTCGGTTGGAGCGTCACGGCTCCATGGTTGAGATCCGAAATACGGTGGACGCGTTTGGCTGGACACACTTGCTGACATGGCAAGGAGCCGAACTCAATGGCGTTCCTGCTTAAGTTTCTTGTCACCCCCTATCACTTTTACCCTCCCCTCCACCTACGATTTAATTTCTTAGCCTAAAACATAATAACACTTTTGGTGTTGCCTTGCAGCCGGCTGGCAGCTAACCGGAATGATGCCTAAACGTTGCTGGTAGCTCGGCTGGCATGTAACTTTTATATTTAATTTCGTTTTGCATTTATGTATTGCGGCCCAGTAGTTCAAGTCTTTTCCACCTCCAGATGACGTGTATAATTATGATGATGATGGTCGTCCGCATACCAGTAAAGAGAAGAAAATCCTCAGCTTCGTTATGAGCACGACGCCGAGTTCCTCCAGGTTTTCATCGGTAGACCCTCGGATGTGAGTGAAGAGAGTGTGACGGCCAAACAAGGAATCAGACTTGACCAGAAAACTAACCAGTCATGTCGCCATTGGAGAATCACTTTTGCAAATCATAATATGTCACAGCTCCTACTGTCTCAGCTGTCAACGCTGAAAAGCATACAATTTCACATCCGCCAAGACTTGGAACCCGAAGACAGGGATCGTATGAAGACTGCGGTCATTAGCTCAAACGCCGTACAGAAGAAGGTAAGATTGACTTAAAATTGTAAATGTTCTGTTGATAAATAAGGTGTAGGAACCCGTATCAATCGGTTGATCAATGTCCAGGCACATCCCACATAACTACAAGGACTTCTGTGTAACATTCTAAAACGTGTGCAGCCTACTGCAGCAACGTTAGGAACTGTGAAGCCTTACATTTTTGGACGTTTGGCTGTTTTGGGCCATGTAGAGACTTGGCAGTACTCCGGCATCATACCTCAAGGAGTGGCGTTTTCAGGATACAATTGCTTCCGATGCAAACAACAATCAAAGGCTTACGTTAGTGTTCTGTTGTACATGAAATCCTCACTATCTAGTAAACTTATCAGCTCCTGTCGGAGCGAGGAAAAGGTATGCAAGCAATTGGGGTGCACAATCCGCCTCAGACGAGCAGAAATAGAAGGGTGTGCTATGTAACATTGGCCGTTAAACCGTTGTTGAGAATGGCTGCCACATATACAGAAGCATAGCCGCCCTCAGTTCCTACTGATGGAAGATCTAAATTTAACTAATATATTCTGGCCAGAAGTTCGACTTCTTCCAGTCAATGCGACGTTTTGGCACAATTCTTTAAAATGGCTATTTAAATCGGGGCAACGCAACATGTCATCTAACCGACGCGCGTATTTCCACACTCGGCGTCCTCTGGACCTATTATTTACGCGCTGCGAGCAGACGCTGAAGGAGATCAGAGTCCTCGAACATCTGGCGAACAGTGACCATTGCTCTATCTTGACAAGTCTAAAATACCGTTACCGTAATACAACCAACAGAAGCCAACATTCAACTATTAGATGTCGGACAACGATGAGCGCGTCCAAGTCACAAGGCAGACTGCTTGAACAATGCCAAAGGATTAGTTGCTTGAGGCATGTTGGTCATAAATGAATAGGAAGCTTAATCCGCACTATACTTGGTTTGCTCCCCCTGAAGTGGTTAAACGTCTGAGCTGTCAAACCGCATTGGTTTGCTACGGAATATAGACAGTTGGCGCAAAGGCTTCGCATACTTTGGGATAGATACATCACCTCAGGTTGTGATGAAAAGCACACGGTTTACAATTAACTGCGTAAATTATGTAATGCCCCAAAGCTGAAAAACGCCGGCACATCAAAATTAGTTTTCATCGTTGGCCACAACTGTACCTAAATCAATAGTTGCATAGTTAAAGCCTCAACTGAAATCTGGGAGTGACCTATCGGTCGTAAAATCTTGGGCGGACATAAGGAAATTTCCTGCGCGGAGCCCGCGGACGCCTTGGCTACGCACTCCCTCACGGTATTTTCCAGTAAACCGGCGGTTGTTCTAGTACCTGCACAGGTTGCGCCGGTCTTGTTCGACAGCCTACATTAAGTTGCAGTAAACCTGTAGCAGATAACTCGTCAACCTCGATGGTGTAAAGGCCCCCGGACCAAGCTTACTTCACACATTAATACTCAAGGACCCATCGAATGTCATCTTACCAGCTGCGACAAAGGTATTCAAAACATCACTCCTTGAAGCAACTGATTCCAGCCGCTAGAAACGTTCGATGGTGAGACCGTATTCGTAGGCCGGTAATCCGAGAGAAGTGGAGAAATATTGAAATACTATATTTCCAAATGTACTCGAGTAGGTTGTAGAAAGGTGTCTGTTGTCGAATACGAATCGATGGACGTATAGAAGCCAGCGCAACACGGATTTACGAAAGGGCGAACCAACATCACTAACTTGCTGTACGCAAACCACAAGTGGTTACGAGCTCTCGAAGAAACGAAGGATATTATAATCGCGTACATAGAAGTTAATAATGCGGTTGACATCCTGAAGCACGACGTACCCCTTCGGAACTCTTCACAAAACACATTATGCGTATTCTGACGGGGAACCATCGACTGATTCTTCGGTTGCTATTGCTCCTTATCTCGCTTCCAGTGGTATAAAAGTGTAGTGCGGATAAAAAGACAAAGCTTTACATATCCCGTAAATTTGTTATTGTTAATTACGGAAGTTCACAAAGAGAACTTACACCAAAGTAAGACGCGTAACTGTGCACAAACTATCTTATCCACTACAACTCATTGGCAGATGTATCTCCAAACAACTCACTAACGCGCGTTTCTTTCAGCGAGCATTTCTGTCATCTTTCCTCCTTTCTACTTACATCAGTTCCTTACCAGTTCCAACTGAAGTGAATCTGGCAAATTATGTGGATGATATCAAACTGGACATTAATTAGCAAAGCGCCAAAATTCGTTCAGACTACAGGCGCTTCTGAATGATTATAACGGCTAGTACAAATCCCGTCAACTGTAAATTAATGCTTCAAATCGCCATCACATTTGTTCTTTCTTAACAAAAGGAGCCAGGTACGATGAGCTCCTTGCATTGTGCAACAAGTCACCTATTGATTGTGATGGATTACAGTCTTCAATTTATCTTCCTTTTCTCTTGGACGATTCAAGTTAATGATAATTTGGAAACGTCAAATGGCTGTCATTTCTCGGCGAAGATATTCGGACATATCTTCAACCCGCTGCTGCCAATATGGTACTGCGTGCTCATGTCCTCGGCGCATCCTCATAGCGGCCCCGGGATTGGAGTTGGATTATATCCCTTATCCAGGTAAGAACCAGGATACTCACTTCCTCTCGAGTTTTTCACTGAGTCATGGCGCACAGAGCTCTGTCTTTTGGGTGTATATATTATCCAAATGTTTTCACTGAAGACATGAGTCTTTCTCTGGTCAGGTGAGGAGGAAATTGCGGTAGCTTTGCCCAAGCACCCAAATAAGAATTACTCCAACATTACTAATAAATAAATCCATGACTGCTCGGCCGTCGCGCAATGGCAATAGGAAAAGAGTCGCCTTATTCGCTGCATACGGATGGTTGGGGCGGGTAAGCTAAAACATGCTACTGCTGGCGCCTCCCTTCTGTCTTCTTCACCGCACATAAGATCCGCATCTCCTTTTATACTAGCTTTCTTTTTCATATAACCTTAATCACCAGGCAAAGGTTTGTCTACCATTACTTTTGGAGGCCTCTGCGCAACACACTCAATACAGGTGCTGGAATGTGCGCACACTACTCGACCGGCAAATAAGTAAACGAACGAACGAAGAACCACGCTGTTCGCAATGTGACTCGCATGCCTCTGGGCCAACATTGACTCATCCAGTGAGACTCAGCTCATTGACCAAGGCAAGATGCAGGAGGCTGGCAATGCTTTTACACAATCTACTGGGTGAGGATCGCCACATCAGCAACTCTTAAATACGGCATCGGGTGTGCAATATCCGACCGCCTTAGTGGCCAGGTAGTGTCTGAGTGGATTGGCATCAGTCACCATCGACTTGGGATATACAAATTTGCATTAATTATTAACACGTGTTGTTCCCCACCATGTGTTATGCTAATGACACATGAAATCAATTGTGCCGTCAGTTGTCCTGCGTGATACAGTCTGTGCCGAGGAGCGATCAAGCAATCCAACTGGGTGTTTACGACGCGCAACTTGGGCGCGATGGTGTATTATGAACAGCGGTAATCTGTCTGAATATTATTTGCAAGCCAATATAGACGTTGACCTGCTGCTGTCGCTGTGCGCCGCGTCCTCCTTTACGAGCTTAAAAAGAGTTGGAGATGTGTGCAGTTGGCATAGCTCTTTGGACAGCGCTCTGGGTAGTCATTCTCGAATGTTCGGCTATGTCATCGTAGCCAGTGTTACATGTGTGAAGTGCGCAGGGCAAGCGCACTGTGTGGACCTGAGAGTCAGATAAACCAAAGTTGTTGCAGACCAACTTTTACATGTATTTTCCTAACTCTCCGTATTGCTACTTGTTTTAACTGGCGCAAATGAATGGATGGATTTAGAGAAGGTAAATGTCCTATGCCTTGGAGCGTTATAGTCGGAGCAGAATGCGGCGTTTGCGCCACCTTTGCCGTACGCCGATAATTAGAAGAAAGATAGATTTTTGCAAATTTTACGGGTGACTCATTCCAGAGCTCCATGAAATAAAGCTGGAATGCCAGCTAAATGCCGCCAGGACAAGTATTTCTTTGACTGCTTTTAGGCGATAAATGCACCCAAGTTACAGCTGGGCAGTTGCACTTAAACTCGGCTCCAGCTTTGCCCTATGTGGCCACTCTAACGCTCCCCAACACAATACTGTGTGTGCATTCGTTTGAACTAGTTCAACTTCCACTACTCAGTGCTTCCCAATTATTGGGACTAAACTAGGTGGATTATACTCTTGCTCTTGTTATTTCCTTGGTATAAGCTTTGCCGAGTAATGAGTGTGCAATTGCATAAAACTGGAGATTTTTGGAAAATAATTTAGTCTTATTCAGAAGAAGATCAGTGCTCCCAAACTACGCGGCAACCATCCCTGCAAGTTGCAGCATAACAAAGTTACAGGCATTTTGCTCCGCTCATCAAATGAACAGATCTGGAGAGGTTTATCAGCGTTCCACATTCATCGTCACTTAAGACGGTCAATCAACACACGCTGCTACTTTGTGTGAGTATGTGGGTTCAAATGCGGTTCGAATGATCCCTGAACCCCATAGTCTGTGCGTTGCAACTTGTATCTCTCTCGATCGACTGACCCTTGTGCGGTTGAACAAATCACTTCGTGTGGGCGTTTTGATGTATTTTCGCATCACACCTGGCGCAAAGAACGATAAGCAAGGTGACTGCTTAGATAGGCCTTGCCTCAAACGATAAGTGGACGACTGTCATACTATTGTTCGACGTCGCCTATGTAACGCAGACAATTACAGTACAGTCCTTACGATCGGTATAAAATGTCTTAGTTTGCATTAGATCGTAATGTAGCCAATGTGTACGCAAGTCCATCCAAAAAATGAGACATGCAAACAAAGTTGCTGTCACAATTTGATTTTGCCCAACATGTCACTCCAGTTGTCAACTGTTTACCTTTACTCACAAATATGTCCGATAGAATACATATGGCCACGATTATACCTGTGTTTGTGACTCTAAATCCACCGGACCACTTCACTCGCATATGTGAACACGCCTTAAAACATGTCCGCTTGCACTTACCCAAACATAGACGCTTCACGTGGAGATTGAGCCATGACAACGACAGCTCAGAGCCAAAGGTAATCCGGTGCAGATAGCAAGCAGGTAACGTACGCATCGATGACCTTCACAAATGCACCGGGAGCGACTCACGTAAGTAAATCTGCTGCACCCAGCACCCGTGGCGCAAAGCAGCTTTCACCGTCAACTCTGGTAGTGCCTTTAAACAATCCTAATTGCAGGCAAAACCTTGAAGCCGACACCCGCTAAACAAAAGCACGCTGCGTTAACTCACATGTGTACCAATTTTCTCGAGTCCCAATCTGGCAACAGACAAGTCAACTTGTAAGACGATCGCGACAATTGGAGTTCCATCTGCGATGCGATTATGATTAGGTTTGAGCCTGTAAAGCTGCAAAGCGTAGCGCGTCATCGGACCGCAGTTCACTTAGTGAACATCGATTTCTTCAAGTAACACTAGACACTGCAGATGAGACAGAGACTGCCCTGCTCTCAGCAGTTCGTCTTTGCAACTCACAGAACGAACTGCGCATATAACACTATCTATATTTGAAAGATCGCCCAAAGAAGCAGTTGACCAAAGCTGCATTCCTAAAAGGGATGGCTAATAAATAACATATGTTAATGGTGTTCCCGAATTTCTGCATTCTTCTGACCAAGATGTGCCAACTCATGAGGAATAGCTGTGGTACTACATCCGCGAAGCCTTCTCTGTTGATAATGTTATTGCCAAATCCCGGACTAGATTTCCGTCATATACCTAAATACAATGGTTGCGGTCCAAAACTAAGGAAAGTAATATCAAACCTCGAAGAAAAGTCTAAAATTATGTTGGAAAGCTGGTTCATATATCTAACCAGGTTTCCGACAGAGATCCGGCTAATGTCAGTGTGTGAACAACCAAAAATGGTAAGAAATTCAATGGAACTTGTAAACGCTGCAAATGATTTATCTGCACAGCCCTACGTAGAGACCAACACTACAACACTCACTGCACAAGACAGGACATGGGACAGCATGAGTGAGACGTCTGTTCAGGAACGCTAAATAATATCATGCAACTTGACTGAAAATCCTAAACTAAGAAACGATTAATGGCCAGCTACCTAACGGCCGGCTTAAAAACTAACAAAAGTTGACATCTATCAACGCATTCCTAACAACCAAAAGCTTATCTCGTTTGTGCACAAAATCCCAGGGCTTACAAAGTAATTTGGTCAAGCTTAGAGTATTCAATGCTTTACAGCCGCTGGACCACCTCTTGATTACAAAGACCTGGTTAAGACATGGAGGTAACCCATTCTGAGATAAATATACCCGAAATGTTGCTGCTTCGAACCGATAGAACCGAATGAGATAGCGGTGTGATTATTCATTGTAACACAAACCACCAATGCATAGTTCTTGATCACCCGAAAATACTAGCTCCTGATTCTCTCTGGTGCCGCCTCTGGTTGCAAAAACAAGTGCACATGTCTACTAGCTGTGATTTACCGCCCACCAAACTCAACTCCGGAATTAAAATCCAAACGGAACAACGTCTTTCATTTTGCTATGAACAAGTCCTACACCCACATTCATATCGCTGTAGATTTTTATGTGCACAATTAGAAACTCCAGCAAAAGTTGGTACGAAGGTTAAAGCCTGCTTGCAATAGCTAATTGTTAACCACCCTCTATACAACCACATATCCTCTTCCATCTCATTTCGAATAGCAAACAAGCCGTCGGTACTGGAACTTGTGTTCACTAACGGAGACCTTATGGTTGACATTATAATTACAAGCACACCACTGTGTCGTAGTGATCATGTTACTCTATTCTTTGACTATACATTCTATGCTGAGTATCCTAGAAAGCTGGATGATAAGCTGCACACCGTAACGAACTGCAAGGTGTTATCTAGCCTTGTTTATGACACATCTTGAAATTTCTCAATCGAATGCCCCCAAGATGTTGCCTGTGGAACGTTTACAAAGCTGTATAGCCCACTGAAAGCACTCGCATATGGAACAGAACTCCTTCAAGCCCAAATAAGCATAAGTCAATTATGAGGAGAAGAAAAGTTAAATGTAATTTATAGAGGGATTTGTCATGGCGAGACCACGATTCTCCCATGCCGAAACCTATACTTCACGCGTGAGAGATCGTAAATGCTCTTTGAAACGGTTTAGCAAAGACGACATAACGCTTCAGCGGGATTTGTTAAAAATTCTGCACCAAGACAAAACTCTCTACAGGCATGTTAACGGCCTTCGAAATGTGAAGCAGGGAGATTTCAGCACTAGTCAGGGCTGATGGATGCACACGATTATCAAGGGAAGCAGATGATCTCCTACGGCTTCATTACTCCCAAACGTTGCAGCAGGTAACGTGCTCAAATATTCTTCTCGTTTCTATTACTCCACCGTCGGGTTTAGGCAACATCATCTTCAATACGGAAGCTGTGTTGAATATGTTGTTAAACTTGAATATCCACAGTTCTCCTGGAGTCGACAACATCCGACCAAACGCTCTACAGGCGATAGCCAGTGATCTAGCAGAACCACTTGCTGTTTTCGATCAGCAAAATATAGAAGGAAACCGTTTTCCATCAGTATGGAAGCGAGGGGTCCTCACTCCTAATCATAAAGGAGGTAAATGCCTTGACTCTAGCAACTACCGTATAATAACACTATTTCCTGTGTTATCAAAAATTATGGAAGCAATCATCACAAATGCGTTGAAGCAGTACCTGGATAACCACAACTTAATAGCCCCAAGTAACATGGCATTCGTCAAAATATTTCTTGTAATACGAACTTATTAATTGCACATATTAGCTGGACTGAACTTGTCCATGATAAAGCAGGAGTCGATGTCATCTACCTGGACTTTTCAGAAGCGGTTGATCGCTTAGACCATTAAACGCTTCTTTAAATCTTCGGAATTACGGCATAGGCGGCCTTATCCTGAGTTGGAATAGCAATTTTCTACACGAACGACGGCTAGATGTGAGATTCCGCGAATCATTGTCCGATGCAATTGATGTGGTGTGTGGTGTTGCCGAATGCCCAGTACTTGAACCTCTTCTATTTTTGGTGTTCAACAGCAAATTGGTGAGATCAAATCCTATTGATTTCTTATTTTTCTTTGATGATATTAAAATATGGCGAAGGATCAGAGGAACGGACGACCACGAACGGCTTCAGTGCCATCTTAACACAGTGTCAAACTGGTTAGTTCGAAAAGCCTTGCCGTTCAACATGGACAAATGTTGTGTTGTACAATTGTGCCATAGACATAAGTACAAATATTTGGTTGGGACACACGGATTACAGACAAGCTTCCATGAACCTGACCTTGGTGTGCTTGTACAGAAGGTCCTCAACTGTTCAAAACACACTGAGGTAGCTACCAAAATAGGCAACCAGCAAGTCGGCCTGCTACGGAGGGCATGCGGGAGATTTGACCCATCAATCTTCCTAATGATGAACAATTCCATCATGCGACCGCATATTAAATACGCTATCCAAGCTTGACAACCAGGGTTGAAGCGCGACCTAGAAGAGTTAGATGTACCACAACGAAGATTAAAAAATAATGTATGGGGCCTACGCTATCACTCATACCACCGAGGACTAAAGTTACTGGGAATTGTTAACGGCTTCTTGGCGAACTCATATTAGCATATCTGATATTGATTCACCCAGAGCACTTATGCCGCCACTTACTGAAAATTAGCAACAACACGCAGTTCAGGGGCAAATGATTAAAGTTAATGGAACAATATAGCCAGCCGTCTGGAGTGTACATGTAATTACTTTACCCTTCGGGTTTGTCAACTGTGGAACGCGCTTCCAGACTCAGTTGTATTCACCCCAAGCTTGGACGTTTTCAAAAAACGATTAGATGTTGCTCTTAGATCCCGTCATTTTGTTACCTAAACCCCTGCATTACGGATTCCACGAAGCATGCTTTTCTACAGGATTAATGTATAGAACGGATCAAATAAGGGGCCATATTTTACTTTTCTCACGCCTTATATTAACGAGAACTGCACCCCAGTGAATTTGGAAGAGTTTACGGTTGAATATTTGAATTTTACACTGATAATATCCAAGTATTCATCTCGTCAGATGTCCGGTAGCGGACTTAGATATATTTTGTTTTCATTATATTCACTCCTACAAGCGTACAGGTCGAGTCAAGCACTTGCTTTATCTCGTAATAAATCATTGTTCAATATGGACGCTAATTCACACGCTGCCTGTTAACAAACTAAAGATTTAATGCGGAACTGACAAACGCACATTCTCTGTCAAGTGGGAAACCCTTCATGGATTGTCTGGCCTGAGCTCGACGGGCTGCGACAGCAAGATATGCATATATGTCTTGATGACACAGATGGCAATTGCTCGTCAACGGGAAGGCAAATGTGTCGGCGCCGATGTCGTGCTGCCTGAAGTACTAAAATACGGCAAACCGGTGCGGGAACGGTGCGGGATTTGCGCAGTGGATATTTAATGCGGCTCACCAAGGTTGACTCGCAATGCGAAAGCGGTTAGATGGTGCTGATTAAGGTGGACCAAATGAGTGTAAGCACACGTGTATGCGATGAAAACTCACACTGTAAATCCGATTTGAATATGAACCTAGAGCGTTTCCGTCCAAACGGAGCTAGTCAAGTGTTCTCCTCTTATCCGATCGTTGTTGGAGGGCGAATGTTTGAGCATAATTATCCCGAATGCTGTACCAACACTTTTTATATGCAGCAATAACATTGTATATGTCAGGCTATCATTTCGTAATTGTCCATAACAGCTCGCTTTACTTTGATTTCTGGAACAAGTGTAATAATAAATAAACATGGTAAAACATTTGCTGTAAGTCTAATCAGTTGAATCTGCTTATGCTCTTGACTTGAGACCGTTTACAATACATCAAACAGCATTTACTTCTTGAATGGATCAGTGTGGAGTATGTAAACTGTGCGAAGTTAACTATGAAAGTAAACAATGTCGGACGGACCAGCGAAGTAAACACAAATCAAGGTCTTTTACTCGTATTTTTACCACAAGTTTTCTTTGCGGGAGTGCAATTTAACTGCTTGGATTACTTATAACGAAGCAAGAGATAACCTATAATTTTGTTTAAAACGAGCACTGCGATAACATCAGCTTCACCAGTCACCCTCATGTTATTACTGGACGGCTCGAGAAAGGCTAACGCAAGAAATATCAACAGGGTAAAGAAAGAATTTCGAATCGCTCGACAAAAATAACGCAAGAACACACAAGCTTTAATGGTTACCTACAGTCGAAAAACTGATGCAAATTATTCGAAAGCTATTCTGAAGCTAATGCAGCCACAGAAATTGATGAAAAGTCAATGAATCGGTACCTGCGCGGTCGCTGAACATTTATTAAAAGCAGTACCTGGTTTTATATAAATGACATTTGATGATTAAAATTATGGCTTCATCCACAACAAATGCAGCGGATTCCGCTAGACCACAGTTGCTTATTTGTAGAAGCAAAATGCCGAATATTGTAACATTGTATATGGACGAGAGTTTCCTTATATATAGGAGCCAAAAGGAACAAATAGCTGTTTAAGTTGTCAATTTAAACCGTATGAAGGAATATACCTATTTTGTGTAAAAATGGTTCTACACGAAATATGGAATCTACGCTGCATGAAATGCGGTAAGTATATGAACATTTAAGATATCCAAACAGCGAATATTAGGATTAAAAAACACTATTCACTCCCGCGGTTATTTAATGCAATCAGTGTAAACGTCCTATAGTATATTTATAACCCACTTTCAAATCCACAACTTCATTTATTATGGCACTCTTTGTGATTTTTAAATGCACAATAATATCTTGATGAAATTAGGTAAGAAAAAATGTCAAGAATTGCAACCAACACAGCATAAGTGCACAAGCTACATCCTTCTCAACGTCTTGTGAGAATCGTGCAATTTTTAGTCAAACGATATCACATTTGTCACAATAACAAATAACGTATGTTTACCTTCATCGAAAGGCAAATTCAAGCATCAACGGAATCAGCGGATCACATCCGATTTTAGTACCTTTCCGGAAGAATAATCTAAAGCTTACCTCTATTGTATATGCCGATTCGACGCGCATTGTTTCAAGTTAATTTATAAAGGAATAATATTAGCGCAAATGGCATACATCAGAGTAGGCCTCTGCTGGTCGCAGGAACATGTTTACATTCCTTTTCGCGGATTTGTATGTTGAAGTGGCAAGCAAGTTCTCACTTGTTATCACATCGATCATATCATGATCAGCGTTTTAGTGTAGTAAAAGGATATCTAGTTTGCAAATGCCGCCACGTGTATAGACCTTTAGGTTTCTCAGAAGTTGAAATATTGCTCGCCAGACTTGTGTATTTTAGAAGAAAATATTATTAAAGTAAATGATGATTGGATTATTAAATGAATGTAAATTATGTATAACCACGTTTTTGGACTCAAATAGCAGCAGATTGTCCTCCCGGTACGGTCGCTGGGCATCGTGATAGACAATTCTCGTACGTGTACTTGTTAGTTCCAGAATAAAACGGCTGCGGGAAATATGTTTGAAGGCACCGGTTGCGGCACACGTCTGACGGTGCAGGGTTATTATTCCAGCATCCTTGCGCCAAAGTACTTAAATTTATCTTTTGTAGGATGCAAAGAAATCGGGAATGTAAACGCATTAAATATGTTCAATGTTTATTTTCCTATAAAAATTATAAGACAAACATTATAAATAGCAATACAAAATTCTTTCAAATTTTAATAACACGTTCGTAGATAGAATTCTCAAGTGTTAAAATACTCATCGCCGTTGTTACCGGCTTAAGAATTCCAAATTAAGATATCAAATGTTTATGCGTTTGATTGAGTACAGTCGCAAATATATTGAATATACCTGGACAACTCCATTCACAAATACCATGGATCAGCCTAGTCAGTCATTTGGTGGCAGTTCAGTTTAATTTTATAAATTTCTCACATTTGAATGTTGCAAGTATTTTCAAGTAAGTGTCATTCTTTTACTTAACTTGGCTTGGGTTAATGAATACCCTTAATAATAAACTTACCAGTAACATGAGCACAGGAGTTCCGTACATATTTGGAGGGTGTTTTTGCCAATTGTGTATCGGATATGTTACTTCTGATAGGATATGTTTTTTCGGTAAGCGTTTTGATGTGGCTACAGCAATGCTTCACCAAACTGAACAGCTTTCTGAATCGCGATGCTTACTTGTACGCTGTGACGCGCAAGACAGGCTTACCGTGCTGCGTTGTCTGTGTTCCATACTAACTTGACCAATCATATTAAAAAATGTTGAATAAACTGAAACCTCCTTCACCTCCTATCACGCTCTTTTGATTACATAGCTAAACCTATAGCGCGCAGGCTCCATGTTTCAAATGATTGTATACTGTTACATAAATGCGAAATGGCGTTGCATTCACTTGTTCGCTACTACTTAACCCAATGTGGGTTGTGTGAAAATATATCACGCATACACTATGAACGCTTGAGATGATTTTTCTATCTATCAAATATTTTGGCGCTACACTTCCGTCAGCACTTAGCTCAGAAGTAGAGTATTTTATTAAAACCACGCAGATTCAATATCAGGTAGATAAACATTCAATGTGTTTATTTTTGAAGTATGTCCGCGGAGTTAGATTAGGCAGTAATCGCCTTCAGGATAATTATAATGTAAGTCATAACCTTTCGCCGGATATTGACACGTTCCCGCCTAGCAGAAGTAGTGCTACTTTTTGCGAACTTTCGTGTTTATTTTTGAGTAAAGTGGTAGTAAAGTGTTTTTTGATATGCAGGGAAACCTCATCCATTTTACGGATAGATAGATAAGCTTAATATGCAAATGTCCGTAATTGACGCTAGTTTGGGGTGTAAAAATTCGATATGCGCTATATAATTGGCATTGGCTCGCTATTTGAATATTTTCTTGTGTAAACTAATATACAGACCTTCCGCTAAGTTACATCTGTAAGAAAATTATTGGTCCCTATCGAGAATTGCAGGGATTGTCTGCTCTCAAGACCAGGAGTTGAAACAAAACCGATAGTTATAAGAGTCAACACCCATTGCACATAACTGTTGCTGGTAAATAGGCCTATTAAAATAATGCTATTATTAGTAATAAAGGTTAAACAAGTTAAGGAGAACTGGCAGCTGATCTCTTGTTCCCTAGTAATATTTTCTGGCCAATCCGAACGCATGTATTTAAACTGAATTACCATAGAGATTCAGGTCAGTTCAGGTCAGGTCAGACGGACGATAGAGGCTTCCGCCTAACGAGCGTCCAGTTCTTGTGCCGGTAAGTGAAGCGGCTCCCGGCACTTCGACGTTGGATTGTCTCTTCTTGATTCTGCAATGGAATGAAACAAGAACAAGAGCAATATTTGCGCTTTCATGTGCCAGCATCAAAATACACTACATATTTCATTACAACTACAATACCTCTGGAAAAGTATAAACCAACAATCGTCCAAATCGGTTTTGAAGGCTTCTACTGTCTCAGACTCCACTAAATCAGAAGGAAGTTTATTCCAGAAGTTAACTACTCAGTTCGCAAAACCTTGCCCTGATGTCCAAACGAGCTCTGTGATGTTTGAGCTTCAGGCTGTGCCTGCGCAGATGGTATGACATAGTCAATTCAAACGGATGGGTGGAACTAATACCACTAATTCCCTTAATGATCTTAAACGTCACTATCAAATCCCCTCTCAACCTAGACCGTTCCAGGAAAATAATCCTAAGCTACTTAGACGATCTTCGTGAGACTTCCCTCGTTGACCTTCAATCATCCTGGTCGCAAGTTGCTGTATCTTTCCTATACAAATGATGTCACTTCGGAGGTACGGTAACCAGGCCTGAACACCATGCTCCAAATGTGGCCTAACCACTGCTTTATATAAGGGGAAGAATAATTCTGCTTTAGTGTTACTCAGCGCCCTACTAAGACGTAATAACTCGTGTCGTGCTTTATTGGCAGCATGGCGACACTGTGCCGAAGGCTTAAATTTGTTCGTTACGATGATGATGGCAGAAAATCGCTATTACAAACCCGATTCTTGATGGAGTGATTTCAGCATACATTATTTCATTTCATTTCATTATTCAGTGTTCTGTTTGTTCCCAATGCTGAGCTGAATAAAGAAATCACGCCAAACTACATCGGGCTTAATTTTGTTGGGAGTAAAAATTAAATGATCTTGATGAGGTCTGGTTGAGCGTGCTGACGTAGTACCATGCAGACCCTTCGATGTTCCTGTGGAGCTGTCCTGCTTTGCAATCGTTGCGGAAAATTAGTGTTGTGTGATTACCCCGTCCCAAGGGCTGCGTACGGTAAGTATGTCGCTCAGGGCCAAACACGTGTTAGAGAATGGGCTGTTTGTTCCACGTTCTCAATCCCATAGCGGAACGAAGGTGATTAGGGAGTGGTACGCCAGCGAGTAAATATTTTATTTAGGCATATAAGCGCTCACCAAGATAAGACGACATCTCTAGGTCCTGTAAGATGAATTCCCTTACAAGTAGAATATGTGTGTTAGGCTGATCCAGAACGGCGGTCTTTTCTTCGTCTCCTCAGCTCCTACAGTGCATTACTGCCATCGGGATACGATGTGCGAATCCCGCTCAATCGGTTTTTGCAGTAGGACTTACCTTGACACAGGTCCCCAGCTGGCGTGGTCTTCATTCCTCTAAGTTCCGTACTCAGATCTTTTCTACCACTGACGCAGTAATCTCCAACTTTGCCAATTTTGGTCACTGCTAAATTCTCTGTTGAAGAGATCGGAACAGTTCTCTCCTATATTGTCCAAGCTCGTTTCCAAAGCCTTTATAAACATCTCAACTTCAATGACGCTTTCAGAGAAGTGCTTGGAACTGATTAAGAAGGAAGCCCGTTTACTTGTTTATTCGTCACCGTTCGATGATTTACGACCATATTTACTCGCTTACCAATCGACTACATGCATCTACCTTCACGTTCCTTTTCATAAAGGACGTTGCTGTAAATACTACTAACCGGCTTAAAAGATGGGCTGTCATTCGTTCAGGTCTCGAGCTTGGCATCGTCTGCTGCTGCACACAGGTTTCCGATCAAGCCGATGGACACTCCTAACTCAGTTCCAAACATGCCAAAATAATTAGACACGGTGATCACCGTCTGCAACTATGAGGAAGACGTTCCATATCAAGTTTACAGCACCATCCAAACTTTCCACACCATTGCCATTGAAATACCTCGAGTAACTGTACAAGAATTTTACCGCAAATGCTTGCACTTCAATACAGATGCACGGGCCACATGTTGCCGGATCTGGAGAACTAAAAACATCTGTATCAGTGCCGCGTAGCGTTCCATATATCATATATGCCTCATGACTGCGGATCGCGTCGTTCATTCCCATCTCCATCGAACAGAATGCACATCGACTATGTTAGATTAATCAATGTCATCTCATCTCTGGTCGTGTTGGACGACCGCTCCAAATAGACTGTAGTAACCGCTATAAACGCACCAACCGCATCCGCAACGCCGGCTTGCTTACAAAGAATCTTCAGTCAATTTAGCTCTCTAGTTTATGTTTGCTATGTTCGGAAAATAAGTTCGCTCAGCAATTTATTCTTCACCTACCTTCCCAACCTTCCAGTCCCTAGAACAACGGTCAAACGGAGAGGGTTGTCAACATCTGCAATAGGGCCCTGTACAAAACCCTTGGGTAGGAGAAATTGAGCGAATTCCTCCAAGCGATCCTGTTGTCCAATCTGCGCAGACCAAATCCAACGGCTCCCGAATGCCAGTCTCCAGCTGAATCATGGAGGATCGGCAAAGTAGGCTTAACTCATGGAGGGACCATTCCGAACGAAAAGCCACTAGTACCCCACACTGGTTTCACTTAGCAAGATGAGTTTGTTGTTCGAACTCCCATACAAGCTCCTGACTATTTGCCTGGCCATTCACGGGGAGTAAAGCACAGTTAGGCCTCGAGGCGATATTTTGCAAAATTTGGCCGTGGTTGAGGACAACTAAGTCCGCAATCGCAATCATTTTGACCGCAACACGGAGAACCCTATGCCGCAGCCAAAATTCTTATGCACTTTCCGCTGTACGTCGCGTTGAATACCTTTAAAATTGCATCTGAACAGAAGACTGCGTCGCATGCCGCCAAGTAACCGCAAAGTCCTGAGAACCCGCCTTAATTCGTAATAGAATGAATTGAGAGATCACCGTCATGCCTCCAGGTCAATGCTTGTTAGAAGCGGTACATCAAATATGCAAGGGGCGTTTTGCGAGAATATTAATTTAGCTCGCCAAATTACACAACTACTCCGCGATCTCGAATACGCGATTTGCACCACGCGGAGTCCTTTTCCTACCCGAAACGCAGCGGCTTCCAGCCAGTATAACGCAGTGAACAGCCGTGTCAAATGGAACAGTGGTTTATTGTAAACCTTAAGTCCGACGTGGCCATGCATTTTGCTTATATTATGAAAATTTGGGCCAACCAAGTTTTGATATTTTTTCACCAATTAAGGAATCCTCGATAGACCGCGTCGCCTTCCATCATATCTCCTGTGCTGTTGGAAGGGCTTTGCACGGGGCACCTGACCGTGCGTCACCCAATTCTTCTCGTGTACCGTAAGAGTGACGAATTTTTATGGGGAGTTTCCATCAATCCGCCTGTTGTCGTTTGCACAGCGCCCTAGCTGAATCCGAGCTTCGCGTACGAACCGTACATAAGCGTTACGTGCATAATTGCGGCTAAACCATGTTGTCTATGGAAAAGCCAGAATTATTACAAGGAGTAATTGATAGAACATTGTGTGAAAAGGTTGCTGTCTTTACGAGGTATACATTTTGGAAAAGTTGAAGGGGCATTAAAGAGAAGCATTCAAATGTCGCGCTGATTAGACATTGTGATGACAAACTGGTTAATTAGAAAATGATAGAAGTTGGCAGCGTTTCCATAGTGTAGCAGCTAGGTATTATGGAGTCTGTAGTCCTTGAACCATATGTTAATCATTTTTGACGTAGGCCAAGCCGACTTCACTGGAAGGGTGTTGGCGGCTGCGGTTCCACAGCTGACAGCGAAAATTGATTTGCGGGTATGTTTGGGAGAACGTTCATAGGCAAGCCTCATGTGCAGGTGGTTTGTGAATTTCTAGTTTCAGTGGGAGAATAGCCGTCCACTTTTCGGTGTGCACGGTCTCTGTTTATCTAGTGATTGAAGCGACGTGTTACTTGTGCGGTATTTCTTGGAAGATGTTTACACTACTCGGCCAGCATTCCATTGTCCCTAATGTCGGAGCGATGTAGCTTAATTGGAGTCAGCTATCTGTATGACCACGGGGCAAGTCGGGTTCCCCCGAGCAATGAAGAAAGAGGAGTGCATTGATTTTTATTTTGTAACTGCTTCTGTCACAAAGCTTTATTCCGGTATATTCAGAACAACCAGGGTTACTGGGACAGCTGGTGATTTAACAGTTGTTTGCTTGGCAACAGTGCGTAGAAAATCATTTTATTTCAAATTGAAAGGCTTACTTTTGGGTAGTCTGTTGAATGATAAACCTAAAACAACGCTGCCCTAAAACATGTCTAATATATTTGTGCACGGTGTTTCCGATGTAGCATCAGGTGGTAATAATGGTGTTGACCTTGAATGAGTGTAGTATATCACCCCGAATCCGTCTGTCTCCGCTTGATTTGTCTGATCTATCTGGTATCCAACGTCCAATTTGCAATGACAGGCTTAGTGGAGATCTACGATTGGTAGCATCCTCTGTTAATGTGTAGGATGTCGGTTGGTTACTCGCAGGTATGCTAGCTTGGATATGCTATGTACAAATTTTCTCACCTTCGCCGACGTCAAAGAAATGGTCATGGGTATACGTGACCGAACTTGTTTTCTGGTTGACGGGGAGTAGTTTTAATTACTGAACCCATGAATGAATGCTCGATTTCTGTTCTAAAGTGATTTAAACATACATTTAAGATCGCGTGCAATGGCGTGTGATGGCACATGATTTGAATTTGGTAGACGACGAGATAATTGGTTCAAGTTGCATGAATTTGCTGGAACCCGTTGGACTCCGTGTGTGCACTAATAGGGGTTCAATATAAACCAGACAGTAGGTTGCCTCTCGTCCGTCATTCAAACTCCATACACTACGGTGCACCGCAGTTACTCCAGGTAACACTTCAGTCACGTAATGATGGAGAGGCAGTTCTCTTGTCAGTCACTCGCCTCCGTACCACCACATTCACTGTTCGAATATTTCAAAATGTTCCTAGGAACCAACGGCAGCAATGCAACAAAAATGCGGATAAATTCCTTTAACAACAAGAAGCAAAATCTACCTTTTTTCTATTGTGTCCCCGAGCTTCAGTCACTATGCGAGCTTGAGATCGAAGCGCATGACTGGGATGAATGGCATTTTATTCGTGAAGTACCCTTGCTCAAAAATGTTGATGCTAATTCGACATCAAGGTAACGACTATGGCTTAACTACCAAGGGTGTGGTGTGTGTGGTGTGCACTCCGAATTGATGGCAGAACATTTGATCAAATGTGCCAAAAATGACGTAAAATACTTCCATCCGAGTGACGTATAAATGCAATAGGCAATGGGCCACAGGTGGAGAATGTAACACTGAGTAAGCAACTTACCAATACAATTGTGTCTCCGTGCAGCTCAAAACGGAAACAATGTCAAAACACACCGGAACTAAAGCAGGACAGGATGGTCACCCAGTTGTTGAAGCTGAGAGCTTTATACAACAACCTGAACTAGCCCAATGGCCTGCGTCCTCGGTCCTAGAAATAACGACCAGTAGCTGACGCAGCAACGGTCGGCATAGATCCGCACCAAAAGCCAGCATTCACATACACGCTTCTGACCATCGATGCCTTCATCTGCTTGTAAAATTTTGCACAAAGTCTTTTCATCAAGCTAACCGAACTTCGTTTTCTTCAGGTCACCATGAATTGGGGCTTAGTTACGCTCACCGAAACATGGCTGAACAAGGAGTTCACGGATGCTGATGCACTAACCTGTATGACTTTCATACTAAACGAGTGACGTAGAAGAGAAGGAGAATTGATCCTGTGTTATCGATCAGATCAGCCCGTGAATGTCAATGAGAACGCAGAAACGAACGTTATCGATTCTGTTTGGTGTTTTATGCACCTAGGACGTGGTGATGTGCGTGTACTAGCAATAGATTACCCCTTCCAATGTCCACTTGAAAATGGATCAATGACTAGCTTGGGTGAGGAAAAGAGTCCTGGCACGACTATACAGTCACGTCCTTCTAGTGGGGGGGGCAGCAACCTGCACGCAATCGAAGTTCCAGTATCGCACAGCGAACAATACAAGGAGGCGTTCCAAGAGATGATTGACGACGTACGTCTAAACAACGATGTCACCACTCCCAGGCGATATCGAATGGGGTGGATCGTGTGTTTTCCAAAGAGGAACTCATTTTCGACACCGTGAACATAGACACACTGGGGTTGCTATCACAACACTGTTCTTTGCTAGAATGTAGTTTAACTGTTTGTATTCACATAACACACCAATATATAACCTATATTTTCTTTTAAATCCAACACCTCGATAACCTCAGATTCACTAGTCACTCTCCTGCTAATAACTGAATGGCTCGATAAAGGAAACCGAAACATGTATCAACGAAGTAAATAAGATAAACAATTTGCCCGTCGAAACTAATGCAGGAGTCCACAAGCGCTATCGGTCTCCGACGGAAAGAATGATACAAATTTGTTCGTGGCCATCAGCCAACAATTCAGATATGTCGATCAGCTATCCAAAAAAGCACCAGACGGCCGTTTCGCCCTATTGGGGCTAATCCGTGGCGCGCATCCTTCGGACCTCTGCGGAGGATCGAACCCATGACGCTAATGGCTCTTGCCAACTAGCCCGCAGCTTATGCAACTGCGCCATTGAGGACGGTACCCAAATATCATGAATTGTTAGCTAAATGCGATGTTACCCGTATGGTGCTTTTCCGGATAGCTGGTCGATATATCTGAATTGTCGGCTGATTGCGACGATAAAAATACTCACAGAAATCCTTCCATTCATAATTAACTGATGCAAATTATACTTAAGCAGTTCTGAGGCTAGTGGAGCCACCTAAAATGATGAAACTTCAACGAATCTGTACCTGCGCGCTTGCCTTACATTTATTAAACACGGTACCTTGGGTCAAGTAAAAGACATATGATGATTAAAGTTAAGGCTTCATCCTCCTAACATGCAGTGGCATTCTCTCCACCATAGTTTTTGATATTCAGAGGCATATAGCTGACCTGTACAACCTTGTAACTACGACGAGGGTTGCTGGTTACATAGTACAATAATTAATAATCAAGCTGCTACTTATGTCACTTTAAATGGGATAAGGAATGTACCGCATTTGTGTAAATATGATCCGTAACGTATTACGTAATACACAAGGCATGAAATGCAGAAGCTATCCAAATATTTGGCATCTCTAAACCGCAATATGAAAATGTAATAATGTAGCAATAATCTAGTAATGTAATAATAATAATGTATTGATTCAAAAGAAGCAGCTAACCAACGCAGCATTCCTAACAGGGATAGCAAAGGATAACATATGTTAATGGTGTTCCCGAGCTTCTGCAATCTTCCGACCAAAATGCGCCAAATCAGGATGAATAGCAGTGGTGCTACATCCGCGAAGCACTCGCGGTTAGCAATGTTATTGCCGAATCCCTGACAAGAGTTTCGTCATCACCTAACTACAAAGGCTGCGGTCCAAGACTAATGAAATTAATAGTACAATCCGATGGAATGATGGATAGCTGGTTAACGTTTCGAGCCAGGTTTCCAACTGAGATACCGCCAGTGGACGCGGGCGAAGAACCAAAATTTATAAGCAATTCGATGGAACTTGCAAGCGCTGTAAATCATTTATCTGCACTATCCCGCGTATAGACTGAGACTACAGCACCCACTGCACACAACAGGACATGGGCCAGCATGTGTGAAATATCTGTTCAAGAACGCTCATTAATATCATGCAACTTGACTGCAGTTCATAAAACAAAATTCGATTAATTACTGGCTACCTAACGGCAGGCTTAAAAACTAACAAAAGTTGACAACTATCAAACATTCCTAACAACAAAAAGTCTATCTTTTATGTCCATAAACGCTCATGGCCTTCTAAGTAATTTGGTCTAGCTTAGGGAAGTCGAAGCCTTACCACCGCTGAAACTCCTCATGGTTACACAGACCTGGTTAAGACATGGAGGTAACCCATACTGAGATAAATTTACCCGGTATGTCGCTGCTTCGAACCGATAGAACCGGAAGAGATAGCGGTGTGATTTTTCACTGTAAAACAAACCATCGATGTGAAGTTATAAATCATCCGGAAATCCGAGTTCCTGTTTCGCTCTAGTGCAGCCACTGGTTGCAAAACCAGGGCACATATCTACTAGCCGTGATTTACCGCCCACAAAACTCAACGGCGGAAATAGACTCATAACGGAACAACGTCTTTCAGTTTGCTATGAACAAGTCCTACAACCACATTCTTATCGCTCTAAACTTTCACGTGCAAAATTTGGATGGCTATCAACAGATGGTACAAAAGTTAAAGTTTGCTTGCAAGAGCTAATTGTTAACCACCCTCTGTACAACCACGCATCTTCTTCTATCAGATTTCGATTGGTTAACTAGCCGACGTTACTAGATCTTATGCTCAGTGACGAAGAACTTATGTTTGACAGGTTAGTTACAAACACACCGTTGTGTCGTAGTGATCAGGATACTCTATTCTTTTACCATACATTCTATGCGGAGAATGCTGAAACGTTGGATGATAAACTGCACACTCTCACGCACTATAATATCTTATCTAAGCTTGCTTATGATACAGTTTGGACTTTCTTAACCGAATGCCCTCCAGATGTTGCATGGAATGCCTTTCAAGGTCGCTTAACACACTGATAGCGCACGTATCCTAACATAATTATTTACAACCTGAAAACAAACATAGTCATTTCTGAGGAGCAGAGCAAGTAAATATACTTTCCGGAGGGATTTGGCATGGCGCGATCACTAATGTTGCTCGAATGCCGAAAGTTGGACGGCGTACTTGACACATCGTAACTGCTCTTTGATACAGGTTCGCATAGACATGCTCACGCATCAGGAGTTAATGAAGCCATCCCGCACGAACGGCAATCGTCTGTAACGACACGTTAACGACCTTCGAAAGGTGAAGCGGAGGGATTTCACCACTAGTCAGGACTGATGAATGCACGCGAATAGCAATGGAACTAGCTGATCTCCTACGGCTTTTTTCCTCCCAAACTTTCCAGTTGGTAACGAAACCCAATATTCTCGTTGTTTCTATTACTCCACCGTCGGATTACAACAACATCAACTTCACTCTGGGAATCCTCTAGAAGAAGTTAAAATCCTTGCGTTTCCACACAACTCCGAGATCGAGGACTTCCTAACAAAGACACTGCAGGCGATAGCTAGTGATCTAGCAGAACCACTGGCTATTATTTTGTATCAGTGATGACTGAAAAAGAACCATATTCCACCAGTATGGAAGCGAAGGGTCACCACTCCAATCAATAAAGGAGTTAGCCGGATGGACCCTACCAATTACAGTCCAATAACAATAATTCTGTGTTATCAAAATTTACGAAATCAATCAGCTCGCATGCGCTGATGCAATATCTGGAAAGCCTCAAATTAGTAGCCGTAGAGCAACATAGCTTTCGTCAGAAGCTTTCATGAAGTACTAAGATATTATTGCACGTAAAAGCTGAACTGAAGCAATTTATGGTGGAGCAGGAGTCGATGTAATCTACCTGGACTTTTCAGAAGCGGTTAATCGCTTAGACAGTTGAATGCTTCTTCAAAAGCGCTTTGAAATAACGGCATTGGTAGCCCAATCATGAGTCGGATTACCAGTTTCCTACATGAACGACGACTAGAGGTAATAGTCTGAAAACCATTGTCCGACGCAACTGATGTGGTGCGGTGTTGCAGAATGCCCAGTACTTGAACCTCGTCTATTTATGGTATTCACTAGCGAGTTGGTGAAATCAACTGCTTTCGATTTCCTTTTTTTCGTTGTTGATAGCGAAATACGGCGAAGAATCAGAGGAACAGACGACCACGAACGGTTCCAGTGCGATTTTAACACAGTGTCGAACTGGTCAGTTCGAAACGCTCTACCATTAGACGTAGACATATGTCGCGTTGTACAATTGTGCCATAGACATAATTACAAATCTTTGGTTGGGCCAAACCGATTACAGTCCAGCTTCCTTGAAAGTGACCTTGGTGTGTTTGAAGAGAGCCTCCTCAACTTTTCAAAACCTGCTGAGGTAGCTACGCAAAGTGGCGACTAATACGTTGGCATGGTAAGTAGTGAATTCGGGAGATTTGACTTATCATTGTTCTTATTGATGAACCTTTCTTACACGTGCGCGCATGTTAAATTCCATATCCAACCTTGCAAACCAGGGTTGATGAGCGTCTTAGATGCGTTAGATTCAACATCACGAAGAGTAACAAAGAATGTATAGGGCCTGCGCTATCACTCTTACCAACAAGGACTGAAGTTGCTAGGAATTTTCAGCGGATGCTATCGAAGACTTCTTAGAGAAGGCATATTGGCGTATCAAATAGTGTTTAACCCCAACTACGTATGCCACCACTTGCTGAAAATTAGCCACTACACGCAGTTCCTGGGTAAATAATTAAAACCGAAAAACAATATAGCCATCCGTCTGGAGTGTCGATGTAATTACCCATCCCTGCGGGTTTGCCAACCGT